>SJYO01026388.1:56434681-56663293 GCA_006410555.1 Capra ibex | reverse complement strand
CAAGTGTATAACGACTTCGGACCGAACCTCTTAAAACTCGTAATGAAATGATCGCACACTCTACTCACGTTAACACACCATCAAACTCGTAAGAAACCGTTACGGAAAGAAACCCTAACCTTACTTTTGACTGGAAAAGGTCAGGACACCGGTGACGACTCAGAAGGTTTAAACGACCGTATAACTCACCTCGTGAAAGTGTCGTAGTAGAAAATCCTAAACTTTATCGAGTTGACCTTAAGGTAGTCTATATTAATGAAACCGGTGGAGTCCGCTTCTCAACTGAGTAACTTTTTCTGAGACTACGACCCTCCCTAACCCACGTCCTCCTCTTCCCCTGCTGTCTCCTACTCTACCGACCTACCGTAGCGCCTGAGCTACCTGCACTCAGACTCACTTGAGGCCCTCTGCCACTACCTGTCCCTCCGGACCGCACGACGCTAAGTACCCAGTGTTTCTCAACCTGTGTTGACTCGTTGACTTGATTCTTGATTGATTACTGATTTCACTGACTAGTGTGTGTTTGTGTGCGTCCAGTGACCTAAAGTCACTCCCAGTTAAAACACTACTTAAGAGTGAGACGAAGAGACATATTGAACGGTGACCTAATCGACAGTTAGGCAACCCGACTACGACACAGGATCGAGGGTCCACTTCAGGAAGAGACGGAGAATCAATCTGGGGTCGTCACACCTGTCAAGACCACCACACACAAACGCACGTACACGGGCACACTCCAACCCCGTATCCCACTAACGTTAACAGACGGAGTGAGAGACCTGTCAGGAATCGGGTCTAGGTCAATGTCCCCGGAACGGTCCCATGACGGTGTCCGTATGTTCACCACCTCTCCCTCCTCGTCCACAGGGGTGAGTGACTGAGTAACCGGACCGAGAACTGGAGTAAAAGGTACAAGACTTTCCCAAAACCGTCGTCATGGTTGAGGGTTTCAATCGACTTCCGACGCACACATACTTTGTCAAACGACGAGACAGTCTCCAACTCTTTTCAACGAGAAGGATTTCCACTACTGTTAAAAGTCACAACGTTTCCCTTGTTTCCGAAATAAACGTTTAATTGTGTAGTCAGGTGCATTTACATTAAGTTTATCGGTTTTGTTCCGGGTCCTCGTCCCAGTCAGGAAAAGAGGTGTATCTCTGCCACCCACACATCCAATGGAAGAGTAATGCCACACCGACCGTTATTGGGGGACCCCGGACCCGAAGACAACCATTAAAAACAAATACAGTAAAAACATTTTAGTCACACCCACAAACTTCGTGAGTTCAAAGGATCTCCGACACATAAACAATGTCTAACGGACACTCACAAGACATTTCAGTCTCTTCCAAGTGTCTCGACGAAAACCGGTTTCCCCGGACAAAGTTATCGAGATTTAACGAGAGCGGCAGACTCTAGTACAGACCGGGGCTTCTGTCTAACACAGAAAAGACATCACGGAAGCAAAGAATGAGGAGGACACAAGAAAATTCCTTACCTCGAGACAGGAGGTACAAAGACGGACAGAGGCTCCACACTTACCCTGACTTCGTATAGTAATGTAAAGGGTGGGTTAATTAATGTGTTCATAAAGACTCACCCGTGGTTCGATTATACCGGAGTAAAGAAAGATACAGGGGGTTTGTAACGGGTCACTGGAGTCATCCCAGTAAAGACACCAACCAAAGACCAAAGTGATCAGAAAACGACTTACACAAATAAATAAAGGTAACACTATGTATGGATTTAATACTAAGATCTTTACACAAGAACAGAATTCTCGTTTGGTCTACAGTTTCGACAAACCAAAACAACCAAACGATAGACTGAGAAACCATCTACAGTCTTCCTAACAATTAGGGCCCGTCCTAAAATGTACTCTCTTAAATTTTCTCATCAGCAAAGGAACCTTCAATTTTTTTATAATGTTTTGGTCTCAAGGTTCGACTCACTCCTGAAGCCAGTGAGATTGGGACACAGATGAAACGATAACTGTTACACTTCACTCACTTTCAGCGAGTCAACACAGGCTGAGAAACTCTGGGGTACCTGATATATCAGGCACCTTAAGAGAACCGGTCTTATGACCTCATCCATCGGAACGGGAAGAGGTCCCTTAGAAGGGTTGGGTCCCTAGCTTGGGTCCAGAGGACGTAACTCCCGTCTAAGAAATGGTCGACTCGGTGTTCCCTTCCTGTTATTTCCCAGTAAACATTATTATTACTACTACTAAGATAAATATTCGAGAGATGACAAATGGTTCATAAGAGTACCAGTGTCAACATAAACAGGAGGTTTAACGTTATACTTCGTACTCCACTACGACAACAAATCAACGATTCAGCACAGGTTGAGAACGCTGAGATACCTGACATCGGGCGGTCCGAGGAGACAGGTACCCTAAAGGATCCGTTCTTGTGACCTCACCCGACGGTGAAGGAAGAGGTCCCCTAGAAGCGTTGTGTCCCCTAGCTTGGACGCAGAGACCGTAAAATCCGCCTAAGAAATGGGGACTCGGTGGTCCCTTCGAGACGTCATACTCCATCTTGGTATTATTAATATACAGTAAGATGGGGGAAAAACTGAGGTGAGGGAGGTTCTTCCGTTAAAGTTTTCCGAGTTCATTTGTCTTTTCCATCGATACTTAGTAGAGCCAGAAGAACTGTGACTCCCCTAAGGGTCTTACACACTGAAAGGTAAAACTTTACTTCTGTCTAGACCCACTTCGTCGTCCACAACTAGTGGGACGGTGAGAGACGTATGGGGTTATCTGTTGACACTGGTTCTACCGGTCAGAAGAGGTCCCGAGAGGTAGGTAGTGTGACGGGAAGGACTGGGGTAGAAGAATATGTCCCCAGGAACGGTCTGGACGGAGGGTTAGAGATGGTCGAGAATAAGAGATAAAAAGACCTCGTTTCGAATTTAGTTTTTCTACGGGACAATTTCCTTTTTCTCACTTGAGTACAACTAACACTAAGTGGGGGTTTGGAGGATTTTCTATTTTGTTTCTCTTTCTTTAGTTCTATAAAAACAATGGTATCCTTGCATTCTTGACTGTTCCCCTTTAACCTTACGAAGTAGACGAGATTTCGGAGTAATGAACCTCGAGAGTCGTCAACTATCTTCCTCCCACCGGTACCCTATTCCAAATCGGTTCGATGGTTAGACTCTTAGGTCTTGTCTGGTCTCCCGTCGTTTCGTCTCTTTTATATGTTCTTTAAGAGACACTCCTTTTAGACATAAATACTTTGTGTAAAACATTTTCTCTATTACGTGATAGTACATTAGTACTTGTGATCCGGGTCAACCATTATTCTGAAGGGTCCATCACCATCACAATTTCTCAGGCAGACGGTTACGTCCTCCACACCCAAACTAGGGACCCAACCCTTCTGGGGGACCTCCTTCCGTCCCGTTGGGTACGATCATGAGAACGGGCCTCTTAGGGTACCTGTCTCCTCTGAACGCCCGATATCAGGTATCACAACGTTTCTCAGTCTGTGCTGACTTCGCTAAATCGTACGTGTGTGTGTATATCTTAGATGTCTTCAAAGGTCCATTTCCCTCTCAAACATCTCGACTCGAAGGGTTTATCTTGATTACCGACGTAGTGTCGGTGTTGGTCTTAATTGTCTGTTGATCAGTCACCCGTTTTGATCAAAAGTCCCATAGACTGTTGACCCTCTCCGGACTCTCCATTTTTCCGTCTCTCTCTCTCTCTCTGTTTTGATCTTTCACATCGGCCCACGGGATTCATATTAGTATGTTACAGAACGTGTGAGGTCACCCTGGTAACGGGAAACTTGTACCAATCTGAAAGTTCAACCCGAACAACACCGAAAAACCGTCCGGGATGATAGTATACCCCGAAGGGAACACCGAGTCTACCATTTCTTAGATGGGTGTTACGTCCTATGGGCCTAAGCTAGGGTCCAGCCCTTCGAGGGGACCTCTTCCCTTACCGATGGGTGAGGTCATAAGAACGGGCCTCTTAGGGTACCTGTCTCCTCGGACCACCCGATATCCGGTACCCCAGCGTTTCTCGGTCTGTGCTGACTCACTCATTCGTGTGTGTCAGTATGTCACTAACGAAATAACAAAATGATAAATGACTGATTCGAGAACATTTTTAGGAGTGTTGGGTAAATATTTAAGTATCTATAAAAGTTGGTTCAAGACCGTGAATAGTATAGAGCAACCACCCTTTGAACCAGAGGAAGGATGTTGAGGTCTTTCAAGAAACTGAAGACTTTACACCCGTTTATACCTTCGTGACTTAATTTCCTTATTTCGAGTACTTCGGTAATTTCGGTCCAGTAGAACAAAGACCCATAATTTAGTAAACGAATAAGTGACTATTTGAAAATAACTCGTGTCAACAAAATCCACAACCCAAAATATCGTCGTTTATTGTACGTCTGATATAAGGATTTAACGAGTTTCAGGTCAGTCACTTTGTTTGTGTAACGGTTACCACTCTTATAACTTAACATTCTCGATACCATCTCCCACGCTATCAACCGACTACCTCCCGTCGGTTGGTTTGTCTTAACAAAGTCAACCAGGTTTTTCCCACTCCACCTCTTACTCGTAAGGATGACCTCCTTTTACATCCACCCTCCCGAGTATCCACTCGTTACTGTGCGACAGAAGTCTTTGGTCGTTCGCAGTGACTTCTGACACACTCCCCCTCCGTTCTCCCTCTTACCCTGTCATTAACACTCTTCTGACATCTCTAATCGTCTCAAGTGTCATACTCCTGGAGTCACAAGGTTTCTCAACTCTAAAACCCTGAAGGGACCACCGAGTCACCGATTTGAGGTAAGAGGGTTACCTCTCCCGGACCCAAAATTAGGGACCAGTCCTTGATCTAGGGTGTACGACGTCGATTCTGGACCGTGTCGGTTTTTGTATTTATAATTTTTTTTTTTCTCAACCTAAATAGAAACTTTTCAGTGTCCCCTCTGGTAATTTACTGACGTTTTTCCAATCAATCGAATCATAAAGTCTTTCTGATAACATAACTGTCTGACCTAACATTATAAAGTCTACCCCTTAATCCTTCGGACTTGTTTTCGACATATACCCCTTTCCTCTTCCTGTCCCCTATTTATAGATCTTCCATTTTAGTCATCCCCACTCTCTCTTTCTCCTTAATAGTCTCCGAAGGTCTAAACGAAACGAAACCTACTGATCCATCTACCTGTGAAACCAGTAAATGGTTCTACCGTTTATTCTTCGGTCAAAATACCTCTTCTACACAAGACAAAATTATGTAATCCGATATAACCGTCAAACCCAAACCTCCTCCATACCTAAACCATTGGTGGTAGGTTTACATAGTTATCAAAGATTTCGGAACTCAACTTACTCCAGTGGTCACTCCGAAATATCCACTTTCCCAGTCTTCCGGTTCCTACCGTGGGAACCCTGTGACCATAAAATCATCACTCACCTTCTGAACCTCTGAAGTTTCCTCTGAATTCTGGCCCGACTAGTTGGTAGGGTCAAACGTGACCACACTCCTCGAAAAACTATACACCGTAAAAGTCACGATTTTGATCCTCTTTCACTTTCACAGGTTGAGAACACTAGGGTACCTGATATTTCAGGTACCTTAAGAGGTCGGGTCTTATGACCTCACCCATCGGAAAGGGAAGAGGTCGCCTAGAGGGACTGGATCCTTAGTTTGGTCCCAGAGGGTGTAAGAAATGGTTGACTCGATAGTCCCTTCGGGGAACTTCAATCCTCTGAGGATTTGTTTATCCCTACCAGTGAGATGTTTCCTTACCGATCATCTACATCCCTCGCTTTAGTTCTCTTATACTACGTTTTTTTTCACAAGTTTCCTTCTTTATCACTCCACGTTTATTATTACTGTACACTCTATTTTTATTGATACGGTAGACTTAAACCTTTCTACTCTTCAAAGTACTCGTGAAAATTCTATCGTCAACCTGATGTCACTAAAAATTCTCCAGTACTTTTCACATCCGTCTCGAAGTCCTAGAAAACCCCTCCAACAAAAAAAAAAAGGGGACCGACGGAACCTAGAGTCAACACCGTATACGTGAGAATCAACATCGTACGTCCTAGATCAAGGGACTGGTCCTGACTTGGGTCCGGGGGACGTGAGCCTCGTACCTCAGGTCAGAATTGGTGACCGGGTGGTCCCTTCGGGGACTCCTCCAAAAACAAAACAAAAATTTCAACAAAAAGAAAACTACACCTGGAAATAATTTCAGAAATAACTTAAACAATATTATAACAAAGTAAAAAAAAAATACAAAACAAAAAAAGCCGGTACTCCGTGCACCCCAGAATCGAGAGGTTGGTCTCTAGCTTGGGAGTGGGGACATAACCTTCCGTTTCAGAATTGGTGACCTGACGGTCCCTTCAGGGGGACTTCGTCCAAAATTTATTACTCTAAGATCAAAATAACGTTGGAATTAACTAGACACGGTCGATAGTATTTTATCTATATTCTTCTCTTTTTCCAGAGTCAAAGGACCTACTCCTTTTCCATTCAAAAGATGAGAAGAATACGGATTTAACAATAAAGACTAATACAAAACTATTCGAGAATACTAAGGGATTCAGTTGTATCAAATAAATTGGGTTCTACCACTTGTTGGAGACCTCAGGGTAACTTAGACCAAATCCTTCATTAAGAAACAGTAAAAGGAAAGGTATTCAACACGTTCGGAGACTACCAATAAGACGGAAATGCATAAAAGATGTACTAACCCTTTACTTATGAACGCCATAACTCTACGTTTTCAAGAATTCTACTTTTTTTTCCGTAAATTTGTTTAATCTTATGTGGACTTTGATTCTTTTGTAACATTTAGTTGATATGAAGTCAAAATTTTCCAGACTTTATACTGGTGTGTGTCTTTTTACAATCCTTCACCTCTTCTTTAGTCCCTTCTCGTGCTCCGATCTTGACCTCTTATCTACTTCCTTAAGAAGGGCCTCGAAACACTTCTCACGGAGACGGTTGCTTTCGTCTCTCAGGAGCAATTCTGTCTCCCTCGCAGCAAGGGGAACCGTCAACGACAGACGGAACAAACCCTGAGAAGGTTTACACGAAAACGAGGGTAGAGTACTTCTACAACCTTCAAACAGAGTAAATAAGGATCATTGAATTTTTTGTTTTAGAAAACCGATACGACGAGTCGTAGACTCTAGAATCTAGGGGTTGGTCCCTGGTTTGACGTGGGGAACATCACCTTTTCACACACGTACGATTCAACGAAGTCAACACATACTGAGAAAAACTGGGACATCTGACATCGAGCGGTCCGAGGAGTCAGATACCCTTAGAGGTCCGTTCTTATAACCTCACCCAACGGTACGGTACGGTACAGGAGGTCCCTTAGAAGGGCTGGATCCCTAACTTGGGTATAGGGAATGCGGAAAACGTGACCGTCCGTCCAAGGAATGGGGATCACGGCTCGTACCTCAGAATTAGTCGTCTGACGGTCTCTTCGGGGGGATCATTGAAGGTACGGAGATAAAATCCGTCGAATCAATAATAAGCAATGGTCGTACCTGTTTACTACCACCTCCCTGGTACTAACCCATCTTCTATAACCTTTCTACTTGACCTCAAGGTGAAAGGTTCACAACCAAACGTCCGGTAAGACGGGTGAGAAACTTACCGGTGAGGACCTATAAAGGAAAAAAACGTAAGGGAGAGGAAAACTATCGGAATTCAGAAGATATTGATAAAGTAGATTCCAAGTAAAACAACTTGTTGGTAAGAACCTCCTGGATAATAGACGGTCTTCACACCTATATAAGACCCGAACTTAACCACTTACTCTGTCAAAGTCCCTCGTGACACAGACCCTTGTACTGGAGGTTTCAATACTGTCGTTAGAACGTTGTCGATGTTTTTGACTTTATATATGACTGTTATAACGGATCTCCTTGGGAGGAACTTAAGACTCGTTCCACTCTTTTCAGTTCTCTCACACAAAAGTACAAAGAACAAGTATACTGGTAAATCGTTAAATTTTTGAATAATTCGACGATGATACACCGGTGTGACAAGGTTGAGTAAACTAGGAAAATTCTTGGGGTACTCGCCACGATAATAATGGAGTAACTGCATTGTCCCTGTGTTTCTCTGACTCTTTGGGAGGTTCCCTATTTGTCGATGGTTCACCGGCTCGGTCTTAAGTTCAAGTCCGGTAGAAGGACATTGGTGAGAAGATACGACAAAGAGGTGACTAGTGGTGATCTTTAGTCACCGAATCATCTGTTGACGACCAATTAGTATCATCTCCACCTTCAAACTCCTCTTCTCTCCTCATTGTAGGGTTTATAACGTAAGAAATCCACTTAGAGACTCTTCAACATCACTGGTGAATTTGGTTCGGTAGAAGATAAAAAGATGGTTACGAAAGAACCTGATTGGTTACAGGATCATATTGAATTTATGTAGCACAAAGTCACATTATAAATGACTGAAACCAGAACTAAAGTTTTAATGCAAGATCAACTTTAACCACGAACAACTATCATCTTAACGGTATATTGGAGAAGTAAAGATTTCTTATAACCTAATATCTAGGACATTAAGATCCTCCTTCTCCCGGAGGCGTGTAGTACAATCGTCTTCTACCCCAATGGAAATTTTTAGAGATGACTTGAGAGACCTTAAGATTTATTTTTAAGGTCCTTCCGAACCTCCGAAGACCCGTCGTTGTAGTCAAAGTCCCTTTTTCTCTATAAAATAAAAGATCGTTCAAGAGTTTAAGATTCTTACCAGAGAAAGAATTGAATTTACAATTATTCTTTAGTGATGTGTTGCCACAGATTCACTAGAGAAAGACAGGCACAAGAGGCAACGAAAAACTCTCGGTTTAGACTAATCTATTTTCTCCCGAACTCATTTCAGAAAAAAAGAACGACTAAAGACCCGGAGAAAAAGAGGTACTTGACTCAATCTTAACTCTAATTTAAGACCTACAACAAACTAAATATGAACTGTTTCTCTAACGAACGTAAAGGTTACACATTAATCTTTATCAATATTTTTTAGTAAATGGAAAATCATAGGTAAAAATCAGAAACGACGATGTATTACAAGAGGTACTAATTTCTCATCGGGTAAACCAACCAGTCCCCATTTAAAGAAAGGTAAAAAGTCTGAATAATATAGAGGTAAAGTAGGTATTTTGACCATATAAACTACTCGGAAGGACAATGTCGATCGACAGACCCGAGTGTCAACTGGAGACGTCTGTGTCATGTTTCCTGTGAATTTTTCACAATCGATGTCTGGCATAGAGACGGAGATCTGACGTGTGTCTTAGATCTTGTCATCATAACGACCTGAACCTCAGGGGTTTCCTCTTCGACTCGACCACATACGACTTAAGAAGACCCATAACGGCGAAGAGTTTCTCGGATGAGGGTGGTGAGGAGGGTCGGTTCCGACAGACCCAACTCTCGGGGATTGGTGAGAGATCCCCGTTCATGTTCAATGACTACAGGTCAATGACCCGGGAGGAACCCGGGTAGTGTCAGTTAGGTTCGGTATTCAGTGAAGAAAGTTCTCGAGTCCCAAGGAGAAAAGGGACACCGAACTTTCACGTAGATCCTCTTGAAGCATTTAGGGACTTGCAGAGGAAGATCGGTGTCTCCCTTACAACCCTGATCAAAAGACCCGTTAGTTTACAGGTCGCATTGGGTGGTAGGGGGTGGACCAAATGGTGATTCTTATTACGAAGGAGGTAAGTAACAGAAGAAGATATCGGAGTATGAGGTACAATAAGACTAGATTGGAAAGTGATCTCAGGAGGAAAGACTAGGAACACAGTGTAAGAGACCTCGAAGACCTTGTCCTATCTGTGTGTTAATGTGGGGGATCGAGGTGTTGACTGTAAGGAGATAAGAAGTACGAAGTTATCTTTTGACGAGGGCGGATGGGAGGGGGCGGGGGACCGTTCTGGGACGAAAGTTCTACGGAGGGTTTACCTCCGGTAAATAGTGGTTGACAGGAAGTACAGTCCTGACCCTTTATCCTAACCACAGGAGAATGTAGAATGACGGCGAAGATCTGGTAATCAGGAGATGGAAGTGGCTCTATAGGCTTTACGACTTTGAAAAAGGACCCCAAGGACGGTACATCGCCGGGGCGGGGGAACAGAGACGGTAGTAAACTACAAGGTGTCAGACAAAGTCAATGGCCTCTCCGGGACCCGAAGAGTGGACTTCAGGACGGAAGTAAGACGTCCAGTACTGACGTCGTGCTTCAACTCTTGAGTAGACGGTGGTCCAGGAAAAACAAAAAGTAGATGTGATTGGAAGAGGAGGTGTAGGCCTTGGATGAATGAGGACACCGGTTAGGGGGACCTAGACAACGAAACGAGGGTTTTATGATCACTTATTTACCTAACCTCACAGACCTTGTAATCACTACTACTCTTTCACTTCTTCGACTTTACACCTTATTCTGTGTGTAACAGTAGAGGTCTACCGTCTACGGTCTCTCTAAAAGTTCTTAAAAAAAAAGAAGTCTCTGACTAGACTTAATCATTCACTTCTTCTATCTTTTTTCTGTGTTTCTACACGAAAGCTAGAAGGAAGGACATTCTAAAAAGAGGTTCTAAAAGGGAGGTTTATACGTTTTGTTGGGATAGAGTTTGGATTTCGTAAGACAGGGTCATCGGAGTGAGTCCGCCTTAGGCCTTCTACACAGAGATGACACACACACACACACACTCACTACCCCGACTACGGTACCCTCCATTACGTGTCTCACGTAACCACGTGTCACAGTTCGACATGACTTGACTTATCTTGAGGGTAGGAGCGTTATAAGAACAGGTGTTCTTACACTGAAAGGAACCTTTATTAAGAACATCTACATTGAGCAATTGTACCCCAGTCTGATTTAAACCCACCTAGGACTAGGGTACTGACCAAAGGGTTCCTTGTGGACCTTTGAGGATCTGTGATCTTCTCCGTTCTTTACGAAGAAGGGACCTCGGCAACCTCCCTCGCACCGAGACTACCGTGGAACCAAAGTCTGAAGTCGGAGGCATAGACCCTCTCTTATCTCAAAACACCACACTTCGGTGAGTCAAACACCACTGGACAATCTCGTCGGAGTCCTGTGACTGTGTCGTCCCCTCCTCATGGAACCAAAGTCGGACCAATAAGAAGGAATTTTCGAATAAAATGAAGCTTACAATTTCCTTTTGGTTATGTTCGAGTGAAGGGAGTGTTGAAGAGGAGGACCGGAGGACAGAGGTAGTGGTCGGAGTAAATTCAATCTTCTTCTTAAATTTTCCCCCGAAAGGGCCACCGAGTCACCATTTCTTAGGCGGACACCTCTTTACAGATAAATCAAGAAACCGGGTAAAAAAACTAACCCAGTAAATAAAAGGACCTTAATTCGACGTCCACCTTAAATCTTTCCACCATTACTATTGGGACATACGTTCTGTCGTTTTCTCTGTGTCTACATATCTTATCCGAAAACCTGAGACCCTCTCCCTCTTCCACCCTACTAAACCCTCTTACCGTGACTTTGTACATATTATAGTATATTCTTTGCTTAGCGGTCAGGTCCAAACTACGTCCTATGTCCTACGAACCCCGACCACGTGTCCCTACTGGGTCTCCCTACCATGTCCCTCCCTCCTCCCTCCCCCCAAGTCCTACCCCTCGTGTACATATGGACACCGTCTAAGAATGACTACATACCGTTTTGGTTATGTTATAACATTTCATTAATTGGAGGTTAATTTTATTTATTTAAATATAAATTTTTTTTTCTTAGTCGGACACTACGTCCTCTGGGTTCAAGCTGGGGACCCAACCCTTCTAACGGACTTCCTTTACCGTTGGGCGAGGTCATAAGAACGGGTCTTTTAGGGTACCTGTCCAGCGGTTCTCAACCTGTCCAGCGGTTCTCAACCTGTGTTGATAATTCACAGTTATGATAAGTTTTATGACACGTTTCGTGACGCTCAGATAATCGAGATTCGGAGTGAGGTTTCAATGTTTTATCCGAGATAATAATGACAAAGACTTTGTTTTAATTCGGAGTCTCTAGTGAAAGAAAAAACAAAATAAAAAATTAATAAAAAATTTTAAATTTAAATAAATAAAATTAACCTCCGATTACTGAAATGTTATAACATAGCCAAAACGGTATGTAGTTGTACTTAGATGGTACCCACATGTGCACAAGGGGTAGTCTCAAGTGAAAGATGTTCACCATTCTCCTCCTACCCTGTTTGACCCTCCAATCCCAACTGTATATATGTGTTGACACACATTTTATCGACCGTCCTTGGACTGTATTTCGTTTCTTTCGAGTTGAGCCACCAGACACTACTCAATCTGCCCACCCTACTCCCGAAACCCCACCTTCCAGGTTCTCCCTCCCCTGTATACATATGTATATCGACTGAGCGAAACATCACGTCGTCTTTGATTGTGTTGTGACCCTTCGTTAATGCACGCACACACACGAGTCAACAGACACACGGTCCGAGGAGACAGGAACCTAAAGGGTCTGTTCTTATGACCTCACTCAAAGGTAAAAGAAGAGGAACCCAGAAAGACTGGGTCCCTAGCTTGGGTGTAGAGGACACAGAGGACGTAACCGTCCGCCTAAGAAATGGTTACTCTGTGGACCCTTCGGATTTCGTCAAATATGAGGTTAAATTTTTTTCTTTTCCTTTTTTCTTTCAATCATCTTCGTAGATTCTTGATAAAGTGTCGTACAATGTATTGGGTCCCTAACTTTCTATGTAGACTTGACAAATAAGAAGGGGTTTAGTCAGTCCAATTGTGAACTTTTCAGTAGACATTAAGATCGTGTGTAAAGAGTGAATGCGATTATATACTGTGAACCGTAAAATAAAAGCAAACATTCAATAAAAAGAAGTTCACACCTACTTTCAGGTGACTATACAGTTCAGACTGAGAAACGAATCTTTCCAGGTTTGTTTTTATATTGTCGTCCTTCACCCTTCCCTATTTATTGGGATTCTTTACTGGGAAGTAAAACTAGGGAATCCGAAATGAAACGACTGTTGAATTTTTTTACGTGTACATTAACGAAGGACCCTTCTCTTTCGTCCTCAACCATTATACCCCAACGTTCACGAACTTTGTTTCTATTTTATCCTCTAAGTAGAAGACGAGGGTACAAGGAAAAATTTCTACTCACAACCCTAAATACAGACGGAAAAGAACCTAACAGACAATGTTGTCCGTTGAAAATAATCGAGACGTTTCCTTCGTTAAATCACCAGGACATCCAAAGAGAAGATAAACCTACTTTCTTTTTTTGATCTTTAGAAACCCGTAGTTGAAAAAGTCCCCTTAATAGAAACGACAGTGGTGAGTTTTCTCATCCGAGTATTTGACCCTCCTCTTTTGTACAACAGAAGGATTTAGAAAAAGAATAAATCTGAATGTCCGTTACATTCAGATGGCCTATCTTTAAGTCGTTTTAACTTTTCGTTGTAGTCATAAGTTTAATATCCTGTAAATAACAAGGTCAACCTTGTACAAACAAGTCTAAATTTATCATTGTAATAACAAGACTATCCTAAAAGTTAAATAATTAGTTTTAATACAAGAAAGTAAATTCTTCATAAACAAAAAACGAAAGACATGATATGACACCTCTTATATAATCTTTCCTATCGATGAGGACAATAGTTCCTCGAATACCCACTTCCCCACTCCCTGTACAACCAAGAACGATTATAAATCACTCACGAAAGACACACGGGACGAAAGTTCACGAAATATACATACTTGAGAAAGGTAGAAGTTTTCGAGATACTTTATCCATTATAAAAAAATTAGTAATAAAATGGTTACTTCTTTGGCTTCGTGTTTTTCAAATCTTTGAACGGACTCCAGTCTGTAGAGTCAGTCAAGTCAACGAGTCAGCACAAGCTGAGAAACGTTGAGGTACCTGACGTCGTGTGGTCGGAAGGGACACGTAGTGGTTGAGACCTCAGACGAGTTTGAGCACAGGTAGCTCAGTCACTGCGGTAGGTTTGTAGAGTAGGAGGCAGAGGAGGACGGAAGTTAGAAAGGGTCGTAGTCCCAGAAAAGTTTACTCAGTCAAGAAGCTTAGTCCATCGGTTTCATAATCTCAAAGTCGAAATCGTAGACAGGAACGTTACTTGTAAGTCCTGACTAGAGGAAATCCTAACTGACCAAACTAGAGGAACTCCAGGTTCCTGAGAGTTCTCAGAAGAGGTTGTGGTGTCAAGTTTTCGTAGTTAAGAAGCCACGAGTCGAAATAAATACTAGGTTGAGAGTGTCGGTATGTACTGATGATCTTTTTGGTGTCGAAACTTATCTACTTTGAAACAACCTGGAAACAACAGTCTGTGGATCATTCACCATTTAAGTTCGGTGTTCGAGTTTGTTCAATTGGTGTTACAATATAATATAGAGTTCAACCTGTCTTTTCTATATGTGTATAGTTATTATTATGTATTGATTATTAGTGATTGTTTTGATTTACTATTTACCCCTCTAGTAAGACCCAACTATACTAGTTCCTTAGGAACCACTATACTTTGGTTTTAATCTAGACTTGTCATAGTAAATATAACAGCAGTACCTCGACACGGAATCATATACCCTCCAAGACTCTTCGTATCTCCTCTCCTTGAACCAACAAATTAAGTAACGAAGAGTTTGAAGAAACCGATACTTCGGTAAATTTTTTAAAAATTTTAAAACTGGTGGACCGCGTCGAACACACAATCAATGAGTCAGCACAAGAGGTCCGTTCTTACCCATCGGTAAGGGAAGAGGTTTCCTAGAAGGGGTAAGTCCCTAGTTTGGGTCTCAGAAGACGGAACATCGTCTAAGAAATGGTAGACTCGGTGGTCCCTTCGGGAATACTCGAGAATAAAGGACTCGTCCCTAACTTGGTCACGGGGGACGTCACCTTCGGACCTTAGAATTGGTGACCTGACGGTCCCTTCGGGGTCTTCGGTGAGGGTTGCGGGCGGGGGTCCTTATGAATTATTTGTGGAAAATCGTATACGTAACAGTTCGTATTAAACCCTCTTGTCTTAGATAAAATCCTAGTAGATAAATGTTTCTGAGGGGACCTAAGAGGTGTAAACGACAGTCACCGGTCTTTCCTAGATTATAATGTCCCGCCTTCCCGGTGACCTTTACAGACGTCTATCTTAAATATCCCATACTTACCTTAAGTACTTTTGAACTGCCCTATAGTTCAAAACAAACAATTGGTTTATTGACCCCAACATAATAGTGATGGAGATCCTTTCGGAACTATCTAACCAAGAGAGACCGATCCGACTCCTTGTAAAACGAAGTGTATGTCTTTTCTATCCAGATGAAAGGTCACCAAGTCTGTCATTTCTTAGATGGATGTTACGTCCTCTGGGATTAAGGTAGGGACCCAGTCCTTCTAAGGGGACCTCTTCCTTTACCGTTGGGTGAGGTCATAAGAACGGACCTCCTAGGGTACCTGTCTCCTCGGACTGTCCGATGTCAGGTGTTCCAGCGTTTCTCGACCTGTGTTGAATCGTTGATTGTGAATGAATTTACAGGGACCAGAAGATAGTAATCATGGGATTCCTGTGACAGAAGAAGATATCAGTAAAAAATGTTGTAAAACAGGTATAATATTCATAACAAAATATTAGTTTGGCCAGTGGACATTTATATTAGTCCGAGTTACAGATAATTGCCTGGACACTAAAGAAACCGTGTTCTTCCATGTTCGTCTCTTTAGTTTTCAGTATGAGGTTGAGAGCGAAACATTTAAAAACAAGAAATTTGCTACATTCTTAAAGATAGACAACTCATAGGAGAAAGACGATCTTTAGCACGATATACAAATACATACAGAAGAGTCAAACTGGAGTGTGACGGGACCCTCCTTCCACCATGAAGGTAAAATGTATCCTCCTTTATCGCCGTGTCTCTGGACTTCGGTAGACGGACCCCGATTTACTAGTTCCTCAAACTTAAGACCAAACGGAAGTTTCGGGTGTTAAAACTTTGAGGTAGCCTGGTGGAGGAATTTTCCTTTTTTAATGACCTCTAATTTGGTCGTGAACGTTATAATCTTAAATTTCATAAAGTCCCTTAACTTAGTTTCTATGTGTGGTAAGGAATCTACTGATTCGTTCCGTTAGTACGTAGCAGTTTAGTATAGTCGATTTTGAATTTTTAAAAAAAGATTATTAGAGAGACTTTTTTTTCTGGTAGTATATGACAAAGTATCGATTTTCGAGGAACAAATCAGTAATAAGATTACAAACAGGTAATGTAAGGATACCTCCGTCCTGCCTCGGAAGAGGGAAGAAGCTGTACAATAATCCTTTACGGAGACGAGACCCTGTCTGTCATTCGAAATCGACTCTTGTACAAACCTCCACACACTCACTCACTTGGTTCACACGGGCCTCCGTGGTCAGGTACGGACGAGGACGTTTCGGATGCGTTTGAAAATCCCTGACTGTGTCTCCTGGTCTCGGTAGTGATCGACCTACACCCTGAACTCACCGTAGCTACGGTACATATATTTACTGAGAGTAAAAACAAGAAACCTCGACAAAGAAAGAGTCTTTAAAGACTGCTTTGACGATTGTTTTCTATGTAATTGAAGATAAGAACTTATATCTCCTGATTTGTCTTTTCGTCCGACATCGATTCCGTTCTCCAAAGTAGTCTATCAGAAAAAAAAAAAAAAATTGTTAAAACGGTTATTTGTCCATTTTTTTATGTCCTCACTCAGATTGAAGGGTCACATTCTAGTGATCGTAAGAAATGATGTAATAAGGGGTATACAATAGGTGTAAGAATGGGTACATACTTACCGATAAACACTTCACAGACTATTAAAGTCTCCTCTCCTGAAAATAGATAATTTTCGGATGGTACATGGTCTCACGACCCACGAAAAACATACGTTAGAGAAATTAAAAAAATTTCCAAATTTTTTTAATCAAATAAAAACCGACGTGACTCAGAAACAACGACGCGTACTCGAAAGGGATCGACTCTGTTCACCCTCGAGGAGAAGCAACGACACGTGTCCGAAGAGTAACGCCACCGAAGAGTAACGCCACCGAAGAGAATAACACCTCGTGTCCGAAATCCGCACACCCGGAGTCATCAACACCCGAATCGACGGAACGGCGTAAACCTTAGAAGGACCTGGTATTGTTTTGGTAATAAAAGACCTTTATTAAAACATCTCTCATTGAACGGACTTCAGTGTCTTATCCAATCACTGTCTTAGTTCTAACCCTGTTGAAGACGGAAGGTTCGAGTAGACGTACTAGAATACAACAAGAGATCTTCAACTCTGGAGTGCCTACAAACGTGTTTTAGAGTCTTCTCAAGTGACCATTACGTTTAGAAACTGTGCTCAGACTTACGAGGACTTTCCTAACCCAAAAAAGAAAGAAAGAAAGAAAAAAAACAGAAGTGACGCACCGTACACCCTAGAATCAAGGGACTGACCCCTAGTTTGGGTACGGGGGACGTCACCTTCGGACCCCAGAATTGATGACCTGGTGGTCCCTTCAGGGTCTAACCCAGAAAAATATAGGGTTCACAGATCGGGTTGGAGACCGTGTATCATCTAGGAGTTAGTTACAAACAACTTAATTTAAGTCAACGAGTATATCCGAACCAGATAAACTATTACAAAGACGATCCAAGGACCCATGTAAACTTTCAATACAGACTGGAAATGAATCTTTTGGTGCCGCTAGAATGAAAACTAAAACTCAACCTACTGTGACTCACAACCATTTACTTTTTTCACTGTAATGTAAGTCTGTACCCCTTCGTAATTTCTTAGTCACTCTAAGACTTATGTTTAGAATTGTTTTATCTATACTCTCTCTATTTATTTCTATGATGTGACAAAGACCCTTTGTACCTATCAAAAACACAAAAAAAAAAGAAAAGTAAGGACGAGATAAAGGTCTATCTAAATCTGTGAGTCAACAGGACGGACTTGACAAGACAACAAGAACCACCGAAGGTTAGGACTTTGTGTTCTGATATAAAAAGGGGTCATTCAGACGATACCAAGGTGTTGGATTTTGTAACATGTAATAAGAGTAAGTATATACTTAAACTGTTTACACCTAGTCTTTTGATAGTCCTGAGTCTCCTTTCCGTCTTAACTTACTACCGGAAAAGGGGGATCAACCGTTCAACGGTTAATCGTCACAAGAACTGGAACTGGAACTTACACTGACCAACCGACTATTGTACGATGGACCACTTTTAGTCTCATAAAAAGTATAACACTATAAAAATTCTTTAATAGAAATAAAAAGTAACAAATCGATCTGTACGGTTACTTATAAATCCGGTGTAAAACTCGTTTTTGAGTGTTCCACAAACAAACAAACAAAAGGTTTGAAGTGCACACATGTGTTTGTTGTGTTAAAATTCCCAAACGTATATTCTTGTTTCGTATTCTTTATATCACTCTATGTTCGAGTATTGGTTACAAGTTTAGTCACTCGTCTAGACTAAGTTATACTCTTTTCAAATATTCTGTTCAGACACCAAACATCCTTCGTGATAGACCACTGTCACAACGTCCTGTGCTAGGTGCAGGGTAACGCCCTTCGGAACCTGTCCATCTTTGTCTCGTCCTACAAGTGAGCCGGATAGTCCCTCACTACCCCTCCAGTCACAAAGTCCTTTTTCCCAGACTGACAAACGCCCACGAAAGTTTTCCTTTTCGTCCGAAACAGGTAGTCCGGACCGTCACTGTAGATAAGAGAGAAAACTAAAGTTGAAATGGACTTGGGAAACTAAGGAAAGAAGAGTTCGTAACTTCCTTAATTTGAACCCTTCAGTCGTTCACTGCTAGGTCCCTGATTCTCCTTTTTTTTTTACACTTCTATTTCAGGGGTCTACTAGGTTGTCGCCACAGAATTGATCATTAGTCTGAGGAAGATAACTTTATAACGTTCTGTCGGTGGTCATCCGTCCTTTTTTCTTTTGTTTGCAAAAGTGTAATTTTTTCTTTTTTTACCTAGATCCTTGAGTATACCAACTTCCTTCCTCTGTTTACATTGATCAAATACGTAGTGTAGAGTAAAACGAAGTCTAAAAATAACATGATCAACGACGAAGTATCCGAATTGACAATCTATAAACCATCAAAAGAGACACTCAAGAAGAAATTCTGGATTTTATGAACACAGGATATTTAAACTTTGATACTTTTTACGGAGGTCAGAATAAATAAATTTAATACTATATTTATAACAAATTTGTTCCAAGTAAAGGGTTTGAGTTTCCTCTCCGAGGTAATCGATTTTGTCACAGAAGAAGGAATGGAAAGGACATAGAAGGGGTCATTGACGAAAGAAACTAAACTAGAGTACTTTTAATCTTTATCTGATGAGTTTTCAGGAGACGTAGTGGTTGGGTTTTATTCGCTTAAACCTTCGTCTTTATGTAAGTTACTCAAGAGAAAACTCCTGAGTGGTTCGATTCTCGAAGTCTCATAATTTCGGTATTTCTTAGCACAGTCAAGTATCAATAATGTTCTCTTTTTGTTTGGGTTCTTTGTTTGGGTCTCAATCACAATTAAAAAGTGTTGAAGGGAAGAATGGGTATAGTTATTAAAGTTGAATAATAGGTGGGTAAAGTACTCCAAAAGTGTGAAAGAAATCCTGGAAGACTGGTAGAGAGGATGAAATTACTTTGATGTTGGTTGAAAGGTTAAGTGGGATTTGGAATTGAGACGTTCGGAGCCAGAAAGACGTCCTTGAATTATGTTAGGTCAGTTCAAAGAGTGTAAAGTAAACATACAATCCTCCTTTTTTTCTCAACGTGAATCCTTTACTCTCAATCGACTCCAAGATAGTCGAACACTTTGTCGAACTATCATCGTCTTTGTTAGTATAATAAGAGGGGTGATGGTGTGTCAACTTCTATTTTTCTTTCCCCCGTAACGGTTAAAAGTACATTGTAATCAATACGACCTTGAAGATTTCTTTTCCAAGTCACTCACCTCAAATCGACTGATCTCTTCTTACGACATTGTTTAACTGAAAGGTCGGTTCACAGACGTCTTTTTTACCGTTGTTTTATGGTTGCACTGAGACGATCATCTCAGCATTAATTGGTGGCATTGGACGCTCCTTCCATTACCTTTATAAAAGAAAGGAATTTACTACAATTACAGACGATTTGTCAACCCATCAAGTATACTTTACTTTCTTTTTCTTTTTAGGTCAATGATAATTGTGGTCTCTTTAAGTGCGGTTGGTATTTGGTTTGCACGAAACCATGATGTCGGTCTTGTCTACTGCCCCAATATCCCCTCGTCCCTTCAGGGACTACCAATCGACTGTCCCAATACCTTCCAACCACTCTGGACGGTACACAGGGCACTCCGACTGTGTGGTACTGTCCTCGACATCTTTGTGTGCGATTAGTCGACCGAACAATTTTGTCTCACAGTGTAGCGACACGACTTTCACTGAAGTCCGAACGACTTCCCAGAACAAGTAGACTCCTTTGGTACGAACCACGGTATCTAATCTGTGATACCAGAGTTCGCCTTACGTACACTTCAAAGGTCTAATAAAGGAGTTTCTGAAATAAGTCAAAACCAAACACTGGAATCGACCTTTCGTAGTTCTACCTGTACCCGTCCGTCAAGTCTTCCTGTAGACACTCCTAAAGTCAACCCCTCGAAAGTCTTCTACTTTTCCACAAATTTCAATTCCGGAAATAGACGTTTGTTATCATATAATTATTTGAGATATGGTATAAATGTTTACGTAAGAGAACATAATTTTGATTGTCATAAGACAAGTGTCACGGTAACAAATATGTCCATCGTTAGGGTATTATGAGTACATAAAACCGTACCCTTAGTCATCGCGAACTATAAATGTCTTCTACATGTCCACACTTTTCTTTGTACAGTGACTTAGACTCAATAACTATTTTCTGTCTAACTGATTACCACGTTTCCTTACTTGACATGTCGGGGAAGGGGAGCGTATCCTATCCTTTGCACCAAAGAATTTAACTCTTCTACGGTTTAGAGACTGGGTTTCACCGTACCTCAGGCATTGTTTTGTTACTTGGGGGACAAGTACAAACCCATGCACTAATAGTGCAACTTATTAGAAACAGGTCTCAAAATCTAGGCAACAGATCACGTGTTTTATCTTTTCAATTTTTCTAAATAATAATAAAATATTATTATTAATAATAATTTTATCTTCCATGAAAGAGATTGTGAGAGAACAAACACGAGAACGTGAATTCTGGTTATAGGAGCCTCAAGGTTTATACGACCACAAACACAGTACGTCTAGTCGTCAGGCTACCGGTTCCGATTTTACGAGACCTGAGTCCTTACGGTGGGCAGTGTCACACTGGGTCCCGGTCTTCCCGGCACCGTTCTCGTGGAGAAAGAATGAGGGGTCAGAAGAGGAGGTCCCGGTTCGGCCAGGGACCTTAGTCGAGGGAGTAGCACCTTGTCTCAACGAGTAAAGCCGTCGAATACGACTCCACTGCCTACCGAAGACATGTGAACCCTTTTCCTCCCTCCGTCCACTCACCCTCCTCCCACCTGAGACTTCTCGAGGACCTACTACAGGTCTCTCCCCGGCCGAACTAGGCGTTCTCGGGGGACTGCGTAGGCGGGAGGGTCTCCGGAGACGCGTTCCTCCGACAGTTAGAGTCACACGTCTCGCCCCACGTCCGGACCGTCCGGGATGCCCCACAGCGGAAGGCAGTGTCAGACGAGGAGTAGGAGTCAGGGACCCGGAAACACCAGGCCCGACGGTAGTGGTGACGAAGACACGACAAACCCGTTGTCCGAGAAGGTGACCCGAAACAACACGCGCTCTACCGAATCGTACGAGAGTCTGTCCCGTGACACAGGACACTTCACCCGGGTAAGGGCCTTCTCCCCGAGGTGCTACATCCAGTACTTTGGACCTTGTCCGTTCCAGTTGCAGTAGTGGTCATCCCGTCATTCTGGTGAAGAAGAAGGGAGTGTGTGTTAACCCGAGTACTACATGAACCGAGGTCCCCATACCTCCGGACTTTCTACACCAGGGACGGGAGTCGGATCCTCGTATTCCATTCAGTGGAATCCGAACCGTAAATTAGAGAGATACGGAGGCAAAAACGTAAACATTTCTCCTCAATTCTTCCCATGGTTTGGGTATCTCAACAATCCTGTTACTTTATTGTGGACACTTTACGAATCTTTCAAGGACCGTGTATCGTTTGTGAGTTATTTACAACCGAAAATGATAAACTTCTTCTAGGTGACCTCTTCGCCATCCGATGGGTGAGGTCATAAGAACCCGAAGGGAACACCGAGTCGACCATTTCTTAGGCGGAAATTACGCCCTCTGGACTCAAACTAGGAACCCAACCCTTCTAGGAGACCTCTTCCCTTTCCGATGGGCGAGATCATAAGACCGGATCTCTTGAGGGCCTGACATATCAGGTACCCCAACGTTTCTCAGCTGTACTGACTCGGTGAAAGTGAAAGTAAACTTCTTCCTATTTCTGTATATTCCTTTTTTCAATTTTTTCTTTACTCGATCTTGATTCCTTCCACCGACTCCCTCCCCTTTTTTCCCTTTCACTGTGGTCCTTCGGTGTGTAACAACTAAGTCTGGTAGATTTCTCAAGTAAGTATGTAAATGGGACTTCTATAAAGAAGTCCTAATAACAAAGTGTAAAAACAGAATGAAAGTTAATATAATTCGTTGGTCCACATCTATTATTTTCAAGTAAGCAGAAGTTTTGTCTAAAAATGGACGTATTTTCAAGACGAACTTACTACTCTATTCTACCCAACCATACTCTGAAGAAACAATCGTACAGACAAGAGAATTAATAAAATCGAAACAATTTGAAAGATTAGTGCAGAGTGACAATTACACGAAAGGTATAATTCGTACTAAATAATTTCGTTTCCATTAAAGGTCAGATCCAACCTTAATAACCTAAGTAGTGTTTGAACCTATATAAATCCAAAATAACATAAAGGGAACTTTACAACCATAACCCTCTTCCCCTGAAGACACCATACGCCTCTCCGTTCAAAAAAGTCGTATTACTTTAGAAGACTGTTGATAGGGACATACAAATATCCGTACGCTTAATATTCCGAACTGACCTAATAAAAAAATAACCTGTTTGTCGGCTATAAATCGGAAACTCCTACGAGACCTCTACTCTTTTCCTATGCAACTAAGATTTACAATCATATACACAGACGTAAGAGAATAATCTACACTTTATATTAAATTTATAATATTCTACTACAATCTATTGGACTCAGATTCCTCGTTTTTCAATTCGATCACTGAATGACACATGTAAAACTATTCCAATACATTCCTCGGTCTGTTCTAAAGTAAAATCTTATAAGAACGAACGATAAGATCTGATGGAGGTATAGATTAAAACTTATAGAACGTAGAATTCTCTATAATCTATAATATATAGATTTTTCTATCGGACGTTATAACAATATGATAAGACTTCAAATTCCACACTTATAAATGGTCCAAATGGGATTCATAATTTTTCAATGTTTAGGGTGTGAGTCTTTAGGTCATGAATTTTGAAGTCGAGTAAAAAAAGGACTTTAATGAGACCTCAACGTAGAGATATAAAGATGAGTAATCTATATTTCTGGAGAGTATCCTATATCCTCTCACTAAAACTTCAGACTTATCTGTGGTACTCCGTCAAAAAGAGTACTTCGTTTCGAAGACGTACTAATTTAAGCTCCGACAGGGTGTCCAAGGTGACATAAACACGTTTGACTGAGTCTACCATTTCTTAGACGGACGTTACACCCTTTGGGTCCAAACTAGGGACCCAACCCTTCTCGGGGACCTCTTCCTTTACTGTTGGGTGACGTCATAAGAACGGGCCTCTTAGGGTACCTGTCTCCTCGAACCATCCGATGTCAGGTACCCTGACGTTTCTCAACCTGTGCTGACTCGCTGATTGTGCAAGTGTAGGTGGGAGAAGATGATTCACTACATCTCGAACTGAAACACCCCTGTAACAGGAGGACTTCCCCACGTCCACCCCCTCCCCTCTTTACTGCCGGAGTCTCAATTATTCCTAATTTCTTTCGGAGAAAAAGAAGTAGAAAGATCGAAAAAACAAAAATTTACCGAATGTTTTAGAATTAAGGGGTTGGTCCCTAACTTGGACCCGGGGTCCGTCACTCTGACGGCTCAGGATTGCTGAACTGACGGTCCCTTAAGGATAGAGGAATGGAAAGATACTTTCACTTTCACAATCAGTGAGTCAACCCAGACTGAGAAACACTGGGGTACCTGATGTCGGGAGGTCCGTAGAGACAGGTACCCTAAAGACTCCGTTCTTATGACCTTACCCAACGGTAAAGGAAGAGGTCCCCTAGAAAAACTGGGTCCCTAACTGGGTCCGGAGGGAGGAACGTCCGTCTAAGAAATGTGAACCTTTGTCGTCCCTTCGGGTATAAGGATATCCAAAGTGGTTAACCTCTAAGTAAACTAAATCGTGGAAGAAAAACTTTCCGTCTAAAACTACCCTCACCCCTTCTTCCACCCATTCCCCACCTATAATTTAGGAACAAAGTGAACCCATTTATACTTAATGAATTTTTCTCTTAGTCTATCTTCGGACTCTACCGTGAGTCCTTTAGGAGTAACACTTAACCCTTTTCTTTTTCTCTCCTGTAAAAGTCAGGGTTCCCTTAGTCCTGTCTCCTTGATGGACGTAATAAGTGTGGGTGACCTTTTTATAAACAAACCCTCCGACCTCGGGTGTCGAGGGTAATCTGAGACAAGTAGATAGACCCAAAAAGATCAAATCGGACTATACGGGGACGTGTGGTGTGAAGGGTCGGAACTTGGATGGCTCGATCCTCTACACCTTACTTCTGTCTTTCTAAATAGACGACTCCCAACAAAATATTAATGAGAAAGAGAAATAATGACCACACGACCACATCGTAGGTACCCTAAAAGGATACGTGAGTTAGAAGTAGGGTAAAATTTTTGTCCATAGATACCATTGGTGTAAAAGGACTCGACTTTTAGTCCTGTATACTAGACTGTTTTATTCACACAAGAGTACTGTTGTTCTCTTATCTTAGAGGCTTTAGTTCAGACAGAACGTTTAGGTCCAACACACGAATTGTTACACTCACGAAAAGAGACCCCCGACTTTTACAGAAATTGTCCACGGACCGTTTAAGGAAAGATTGGTCTCAAATTGTTTGACCCAGGACCCTAATCCTAAACCCAGTCCCAGATAAAGGAAACTTAGCGTAGACGTCTTAAAGGTTGGTCTATGTCGTAATCTAGGTTCCTCCGACTCTAACATAAAGACAACTATGACGACGGGAAGCGGGAGGGGTCGTTAAGACATCGAAAGAGAAGAGACCGAAGAAGGACCCAAGACGAAAAATATTGTTGTGGGGAGAGGGGGAAAAGTCCACTTCCTTAGTCAAATTAACATTTGTTTTGTATTGTTATAATTCCCGTTAACCCTTTTTTTAATAGTTATTAAAGTCACAAGGTTATATAGATAAAATTATAAACGTATAAGGGAAGTCTAAAAATTTTTGATCTAATTAAAACAAGGATAAAGGAATCCAACTGAAACACTGAGAAAACACTCTGATACCTAAGTTAAACTGGGAGTCATTAACCTTCGTATAGTAAGATTGACGGACCAAAAGAGTCAAAAGTCGACTAGAAAAACCCACCGGGTACGGGAGGGTTAGAGGTCCGTAACTCGGAACTCGGAACGTTTCCAAACGACGTGAGAATTCCATCAAGACAGACTTGACAGAATTCCGTCAATTCTTTTTGAATTTGACCATGTACAGTCCCGATATCAACTATTCATTTTCTCAAGTTCAAGACTCAAACCAAAATTGACCTCCTTTGACGTTCCTTTTCTTTCTGAACGAAATTTACATCTACCTTAACCATCTCACAAATTTCTTCACTCTCTTTGTTTATCAATAAAATTTCCTTAATCACGATATCAAATTGTGAAATAACTTTAACTGAGAAGTCTCACACCGGTATTCTCTTGTTCTGACTTTTATTGTATGACTTCACTTCTTCGTACCCTGGGGTGTAGTGTACACAAAGACCCGGACTCAGACCCCTGGGTCGGAAACCTTAATACGTGACTCCTACTTCCCATCACTAGTTTTACCTTCCTAGGTTTTGATATCTAAAAGGTGCAAAGTTCCGGATTTCTCTCACACTCGATTAGACTTGAAGTCGTCGGTTATTAACTAAGAACAATGAAAGGAAGTAAACCAAAGATTTGTTGTTTCAATTATATTCAACAAATAATTCCCAGATATTGTTTCTGAAATGGGATGCAAAGTAGAGTTAACTATTAATAAATCATTTATCCAGTACTGATCTCACAAATAAACCTAAGTCAATAAGTTTCCCCGTAACTAATCAAGCCTAGAAAGTTTTCGACACACATCTGGAAGAAACACTGAGAACCGGCTCCACGGTTTTAATAAGTAAATTTTAATGTTAACTCAAGTTGAGTGGTTAAACATATGATCCCTAACTTAGAAAGACAACTAACGTTTCTCCTGACTAAAGGTCAAGTTTAAAGACAAGTTCTAGTGGATTCTTCTTTCTTCTTTGTGTAACAATTACATCTTAAACTTTAAAAATTACCAGATCAACCTTCCTCAATGGACCCTTAATGACAAAGAACGGAACAACAATCCTTACGAGATCGTTACTGACTGAGACGGGACGAGACCATTAAAGACACTTTTAAATTTTATAGTCTCATAGTTGCTAGTAAATGTTATCCGAGTAACAATTATCCATGTGAGACCCTAATCTTATTTGAAAACTTATTTTGAAATATTTTTGTCCTTTTACTTACCGGTTAAAGGATTATACTCTACCTTTAAGACCAAACTTCAATGTCTAATTCTTTTGTCCAAAATACAAAAAGGGAGGAAAGTGAGACGGACTGGGAATAGACCAAAGTAGACTTGTTGGTCCTTATTATTCATCCGTCCTTTGTTCCTTCTCCTTGATAATTATCTTTCTAGAGTATACTCTCATAGAGATCTCGATGTTTTAATTAGTTTTATGCCCAGACTAAGAAAGTAAGACTGAGGAATCTTAAAATGAATCATATTGATTTTCAATTTACTTCATATTTACAGTCCTACTAGAAAAAAATTTCTTTTGAAATATAAAAAATGACCCTATCTCGGCTAATCGTTACAACACTATCAAAGTCTACTTGTCACTTCCCCGAGTCAGTATGTGTATATACATTCCTACTAGAAAGAAAAATTACGGAGACAGTCGATCTTTTGGTTTCCTCTTTATGTAGTACGTTTCGAAATAGTTTTATGAAATAGCTAAGAAGGACTTCCACTTTTTAACACCCATTAAGAGAGTAACCCTTTTTGTTAGACCAATTAGTCATCTCTTCGACTAAGAGTCTTGGTGGTCGACTTAAGTGTCGACACTTACGTGGGGAGATCTGATCTCCTCTTTCTGTGTATATAAATATGGTACAAATGACACACAGTCCGTGTCAAGATTCGTAAAGTGGATAAATTAATTACATTAGGAGCATTGTTCGAGTTATATTGGGGGGAAAATGTTCTACACCGTTAACTCTACTCCGTATCTCTTCAGACAACTGAATTCGGGAAGACGGTCACTCCTCCCCTCGGATTTAAGATTACGACCTTCAGACCGAAGTCTTCCAGAGTGAATCGGTGCCTCGATCAGAAAACTCTACGGTGTAAAGGCAGTAAAAGAGGCTGACATCGGTTGCCGAGGGTACCAGAGGTCGCGGTACCACTAAGAGTTTTGGCTACACTCCTTTAGTGAGACCGAATTAGACTCCCCAAATCCCTTCGGTCCACTATTGCCGGAACTCTCCTGTCCATACTGTGGTAAATTATAGTTTTACTTAAGAGGAGTTCAACTAAAGTGAGGAAGGGAGGACTCGAGGTAATTATCCCTAAAAAGTCAGTTCGTACCGTGAACCTCCCTTCAAAGAGAAGGAAGATGGGAGACATAACTCCGTCGTTTAGAGCAAATAAAGAGACAACTTTATAGAGAAAAGGGACCAAAGTAAGATCAGACCGAAGAAAGAAAAAAGTTTAGCTTCTTATCAACTAAATGTTATAATTTACTCAATGTCCACATGTTGTATCACTAAGTTATTAAAATATCTAATATAGGGTAAATTTCAATAATATTTCATAACCGATAAAGGATACAACATGTAATGTAGCAACATAGAATAAATGAAGTATGAATCATCAAAAATTGGAGGACTAGGGGATGATGACAGAACGGGGAAGGAGAAGGGAGAGGGTCGACCATCGGAGATCAAGAGACAGAGACACTTTGACAAAGACAAGAGAAAAAATAAAAGTAAGTGAACAAAACAAAAAATCTAAAATATATATTTACTTTTGTATGTCATAAATAGAGAAGGACAAACTGAATAAAGTGATTCGTACCGTGGGAGGTCCAAATAGGTACAAAAGTGTTTACGTTTTTGAAGTAAGAAAAAATACTGACTCACCATAAGGTGACACCTGAAGAGACCACCAAGTCTCTCTTTCTTAGGTGGACGGTTCCGTCCTCTACACCCAAACTAGGGACCCAGTCCTTCTAGGAGACCTCTTCCTTCCCCGTTGGGTGAGGTCATAAGAACGGACCCTTTAAGGACCGTCCGATGTCGGGTAACTCAACGTTTCTCAGTCTGTGCTGAATCCCTGATTAGTTGTTGTTGTTGAGTTCATAAGGTAATATATATATATATATACACACACACACACATACACATATATATACGTATATACATATATACACACACATATATATATATACCCGAAGGGACCATCGAGTCACCATTTCTTAGACAGACGTTACTTCCTCTGAGCCCAAACTAGGGACCCAGTCCTTCTAGGGGACCTCCTCCCGTATAACTAGGTGAGATCATAAGAACGGACCTCTTAGGGTACCTGTCTCCTTGGACCACCCGATGTCAGGTATCTCACCGTTTCTCAACCTGTGCTGACTTCGTTAACTTGTGCGTGTGTGTGTATGTATATGCATAGAGTGTAGAAGCAGACCAAAGAATTTTTGAGTAAGAATAAAAGACGAAGAATCGATCAAAGAAATCATAAAGAAGACGAAGTTGATGTATCCAACGTGAAAGATTCTACTGAGGGTAACAGTAACAGAGGTGAAGTCGGAGTTGTCCCCGAGTTGTCTAGGAGAATAAGAATGGAAGAGACCTTGGTTTGACCAGATATTCCGTGCCCCTACCAGGGAAGGGGTACGGAGAAGGGTAAAGGTGAGGAGAGATAGGTCGAGTCACCCTAAAAGACGTTACTACCAATATAAGAGAGACGACGGGTGATATCATCGGGGAACTTTATTCTGATTATTTTGACTCCTTGATTTAAAATGTAAATTAGTTTAATTAAATTTAAATTACCGGTGCACATGGAACACAGACAGGGTGGCCTGTCACGCCAGTGATGTGTAGGAAATTATGGGTCGAGTCTAAGATGGTAGGAATCGTGATCTAAAAGAGGACACTGGAGGTGGTACTCTCCTAAAAGAAGGTCAACCTAGTAAATAAGAAAATTGATAAAGTTTCCTAAATATTTCGTGACATATAAAGTCTGTGAAACAATTAGTTACGTCTTTTATGTCACTCCTTTTAACGTCAAAGAGAGGAGGTCCTTGAAATGATTAATCATAAAACTCGAACACTCTGTAATTGAAATTAAGAAACAGAGGAAGTTCTGTGGGGGTTACCTCGAAACGTGTATCCTTTTAGTGTCGAAACGACTCCTAATCTGTTCCGACCTTTGTCTACAAGTTACTTTTGAAGGCCCATAGAACCGACTGACTCTTCTATGGTTATACAACAATGGTATTCTGTCTTTAAGATGAGAAAAGCTCAGTAACTCTCCTTCTCCTACTTACTACAAACTCAAGATTATAGACAAGACTCTTCAATTATGACAGAGGGATTAAGTACCTTAGTGGAAAGAAAGAGAGAGACAGGAGTAGGAACCAAAAACCCGAAAAGGAAACGAGTTGTAGTACTTAGTAGTTTCTATAAAACCGTCCTTAACAATCGTCAGACACCTTGGGGTTTAGGATTTACCTTTCGACCTTCTAATTAGTTTTACTATGTTTATCACGACTTAAAGATTTTTTTTTAAGTCATACCTCCTGTTCGTCAAACCTATTGGTCTCTCAGATCAGAAGAGAATTTATTCGGCTTGAAGACGATCTAGTATACCGATAATTAATTTTTCCTGGGCTGTGTGGCAGACATGAAAGAACAGAGACGGTCCTCTGTACTATACCTCGTTTCATATACTTTCGAACGGGAATCTTTAGTCTCACTGTTTATAAGATCCAACGAGATAGAATATTACGATGAACAACAACAAATCAGTGATTCAACACAGGTTGAGAAACGTTCGGGTACCTGACATCGGACGGTCCGAGGACACAGGAACCTTAAAAGGTCCGTTCTTATGACCTCACCCAACGGTAAAGAAAGAGGTCCCTTAGAAGGGCTGGGTCCCTACCTTGGATACAGGGGACGGAACCGTCCGACCAAGAAATGATGACTCGGTGGTCCCTTGGGGATATTACGACGTGTACACATAATAATACTCCTGTTTAAAAACGTTTCCGTAGAATGTCTAATGGAAATAACCAACTAAGGTAAATGAGGTGAATCGATTTTGTTGAAACTAAGCGGTCGAGACATACGGAACGGTAGACGGGTTCTCTGTACTAGGGACGGGGTTTGTCGAGTATTAGGTCTCTCACATTCTATTCATTTACTTTCCCAATTTGAGGTTAGTCACAGTTGTTCTTGTGTACTAACTCAGTTTTGGTTCTCGCTGTTCCACCGTAGAAAAGAGACAGGGTAACAAACTATAGGTTCCTACTTCTAGGATCGGGAAGAGAGTAACCCGATAAAGTTATAAAAGATATAAAATATCAGTTCGTAAATAGAATAGATTAGATTGGAGGGAAGAGATTCAAATAGTATAAAGGAAAACAAAAAGGGAGTGACCACTAGAACATTGTACCCGTTGATCTTCACTGGAAAAAACTAATGATTGGTGAGTGTAAGTAACCTTCACTTTAACCTGTCTTACCTACGATGTACTCACGAAAATGGGTTCCCTTTCTCTGCCCCTCGTCTCGGAAGACCGGGGTACACTTGGGTTAGACGAGACAAAACAAGAAGACAGAAACCCTGGTAGAGTTACAGAAACTGAGTAGAAAGATGACTCCGCAGAGGTTTTCCGAGTGACAACGATGAACTGGAGGGGTGTCTCGACCATACACCCTGTGAAGTCCGAAATAAACAAGAGTCGGAGAGTCTGGACTCGGACAGTGATTGTAGTCCCGTGACAACACGGACTTTTTTGTAGGACTCGTGACTTTGGTCCGGACTTCTTTGTTCGACATAAATTTCCGGTTCTAGGGTGGGTTGCAGGTCTAAGACGACGATTAAGTAACGGAATGAAGACTTACTCCAATTGGAGAATTTTTAATATGGGATTGAACCCTGGTAAACAGAAAAGTGTTATATATATGTGCTCTCCTACTTGAGACTGATTTATACGAGATACAGAAATAAGTGAAATTCTTTTGTTCCCTCTCTTTATGTTTTTTTCAGGTTCAGGAAGACAGTCTCACCTTTTGTAACTGGGGTTTACCGTAAATCGAAAATTCGGTACGAGTCGAGTAATTGTACTTCCAGTCTCATTTTCAGTTTGACAGGAGTATGGACGTCTCTTTTTGGTACTTTTAATAGATATAGGGAGATAACGAGTACAATGACATGGAGTAATGATGGACAAAGGTATCATTCAGTTGAATAAATAAAAATTTAATAAAGGTTTTTCCCGGTCTACCACACGTTTTCCAAATTTCTCTTTTCACCCCTATTATTCTTAACTACTTTATTGTTTACACTACTATCTGCTAGGTAAAGGACAAAATAATCCTATTTGCGGGTTTTCCTCTCCCCCCACTACTTGTGAGTCGTTAACCTAGGGATGATTGGAACGGACATCTTAAGAAGCGTCTGGGAAAGTGAGGTAACAAACGAGTAGAGGGTCTAAGATGTTCCTAACGTTTACAGTCGTGTGAAGTTCCGTTAGACTCTTTACTGTCCCGTCTCTCTCTGTCAGTTTCCTGCTAGGAACTCGTCGTTTACATGGGGTTCGGATTCGCGCCAGCCTGGACGGGAAGCTGGAGTGCCATGGTTCGGGTATAAATGTCTCCGGAGAGACTACACGGAGAAGTCCTTTGTCGTGAATAAGTGGTGACGTGTTTTGGAAGTAAGTCTTGAGGGTGAAATATCGTCACTCTTCCTCTCTTCTCAGTGGCAGGTTCCTGTACCCCGAAGGACCTCCCCTGGACCTCACCCGTCCGGTTCCTTTCGGCACCGGACCGAGGAAGACAACGAGGTGGGGAGGACCCGCCCCTCCGGTGTCCCGGGGGTTGGTCCGAGTTCACTCTAGGGACCCTGGGGTGGAGTGTCACTGGTGTAACCGGCTGAGGTATGTAGTGAATATGATACACACAAACGTAAATATACCGGCATAGACATACACAGTCGTTCGAGTCTGACGGTCGGTCCCTCGATTCGGTATAGTTCGGGTCCTCTCAAACGAACGGTCTCTACTCAGACCCGGAAGAACCGAACGGAGTATGTCAAGACGTAGACCCTACGGTCGAAAACAGTCCCTACGACTGGGAGCCTCCCCAGGGAACTTAAAGGTTTCTTCGTCCAAGAGGGAGAATTGTTTGTTGACGACTCTTTGGTGGTGGATCTACCCGAAGACTACCACATGGGAGGTAGTCGTTCTAGACGACCAAAACTGGATCATGAAACCCTAGTATCTTGACGATCGTCAAAACCCCCGACCCTTTCGGACCCAGTATAATTCGACGTTTGAACCAACCGAGAAATAAAGGTCCAATTACCCCCGTGGTCATGAACAATCTCCTCCAGTCCCCGTCTTCGGGGGAGGTAAAAGACGGGAAATCCCTAATTACCCACAATCGCTCGAAAGGAAAACTTTACGTTCACAGGTCCGGTTTAGAAAGTCGATGAGTTTTCTGAACTTAGAGATTTTAGTCTACAGTCACCATGGGTCCCCGATCTTCAGATGAAACCCTTCTTTCTTCCTCCCTCTAAGTCAAAATGTCGACCCTCCCCCCTTAAAGAACTTTTCCTATCTCGTCAACCTATTGAAGTCTTCCGTCGGACTTCCGTACCTTCCCTTTTCTGACATATCAAATCAGAGGGTGAACGGTAAAGGGACCAATTTCGACCAGATAGATCTACGTAGGTCCTAGGTTAGTCAGTCAGGAAACACGGTTTTCCTTTCTTCCTTCTACTCTCTTTTACCTTCTAGTTCGTTTTCCGAGACCAAACCTATGGTCCAGTCTGAAGACGAAGGTTCTACGTGAAGTGTTTACCGAAGAACGGTACCTTCCTTCGTCTTTCACGACGCGAGCTATACTAAGGTAAGTAAGTTAATTTGTTTTAGTAAATAAATAACCATGGACTATTACCATTCTGATCCATTTATAAAAACTCGAAGTCTACTTATTTACTCAAATCCAACATTTTTCTTCGTTCTAAATTATCCGAACTCCATTTCCTTTCTATGAGTAAAGAGTTAAAAACAATCATGATATCAATTGTATTATATGAAAACATAATTTCCTTATCAAAATCTGTAACGTTTTCATACTATCACTAGTTGTAATGTAGTTCGGTGTTTTACACCATTTAAGAATGACGTACGTTGATGGTTCCCCCCGATGAAACACCACTTCGTCTATGGTTTGTTCCTTTTTACTCTATAATAGTTGGATGACTGTACTTTGGGTCTAAAAAAAAATGAACGAACCTTTGGTGAATTTTTAAAGTACACAGAGTTCCAAAAATTATTTGATCCAGTGACGAGATCGAATATGGTACCCCCTATGAGGAAGAGTCTACACGATTTTACTAACTAACATAGGAATCACAAAATATCGTTCCTATTACTACAGAATAACAACAACAACACCAAATGGACTTCGTATTTCACAGACAGCACATGTAGGAGGTCAGAATCCAGAAATAACACCTCCACTCGAAAGTTAGACCAGTTTTTAAGTAAGACAGACAACTACAGACAACGGTTCTAGTTCCTCGGGTCGACGGCAAGTTATAGGACAGACGTAGGTGTTCTTACTTTCTCTTTTGTGTGTGTGTTTCGTTTAGGGAAACTCGTCTCACCAACTAAGAAAGTAGTAGTCCACCGAACAAAGGAATAAAGACGGAGACTATGACAAATAATGTGTCTCAGGACCAGGGCACGTCGGATTCACACTAAGAGAGTGGGTGGTAGTAAGACAGGACCCCACCCTCCATACGGTTCCTGACTTGTCTCACTAACTTTGGAACCCACTTGTTTCAACACCGTCAAATAGGTAAGGGTGTCGAGGATACCCACCGTTCTAACCTTCGGTTGATCTTTACACACGAACTTCCTCCAGTGTTTCTGAGTGTCTTAGTGACCGTAAACCTAACACGAAAACTTATCGCGAGTGTGGTTGAGTTTGGAATTCTGAACGTACCCCTCTCTTCCCCATATTATTATCAGTACTTCGGTCATTATCACTGGCAAGAATACCTCACCTTTCTAGGGAGTTCCCTCGTTTTACCTATCCGACCTTTCTCTATGACCTTGAATGTTTTCTCAGTGTCATCTAATTCCATGGTAATTTTTCGTCACAAGTTCGTTATATAACCAGTTACTTACCATATGTCTGTTACCCTACAAAACCTTTTCATTTGGTTTAATCCCGAAAGGAGTATATACCTTTCATTGGTTACCCTCCTTTTAGGTATAGATAAAAATTTTAAGTGGAAATTTTCACTTCATACAAATCTATCTCACGTGTCTTGTATGTGTTTGTCAAATTCCCTATTTAATGTTTTATTTATAGAATGTTAGTTACGGATCTAGTTCTAGACGGTCCAGTTCTAGCAACGGACGGTCATGAGGTCTTTCAGGAGTGACACAGAGAGTAGGTTTGGGTGAAGGGGAGTTGGGGACTTCGTTGATGATAGAACTGGAAACAAAATTATTAAAGGAACGATAACTATTAAAATGGTAGATACGTACGTACGGATTTATAATACCAAATTGAAATTGACGAACAAGTGAAATTCAATACACCATTCATAGTCAAACACTGAACGAAAAAAATCGAATTATATAAAAACTTCCAGTCAATTCAACTACACACTCGACAACCAGTAGGTAAAAGTACTAATCTAATATACGGTCACATCCTGACATGAAGTTACATAAATAGACAAGATGAAAACTACTAGTGAACTCATCAAAGATCAAAAACTGATGATACTTCTTTTACTGTGTTATTTATGGTAATGTATGGAGGTTAATATGTAAACATTTCAAAGAGATCCCTGATACAGGTCCTTATTTTAATAACCTAGTGTCTCATACAAGTAGAAGTTAAAGAATCTATAACGACTAATAAAAGTTTTGTCAACATATTTAAATGTAAGGTTCGTCATTATCTACTCGAAGAGTAACGAAATGTCAGAATAGGAAATGTAAAGAAAAAAAGAAACGGTTAAACGGTTATAGTACGTTGAGTAACAGTAAAATTATACTTAACGGAACTAATGATTACTCCAACCTGTATATAAGTATACAAATAACCAGTAAAGACAAAGAAAAAAACACTTTAAACAAAATCAGAAATGGATGATCCCGTAATGACCCTGTTTAGACCAAACTGTTTTCTTGTTTAGTAAAACAAGAAAGGACAGAGAAAGAGAAAGGAAGGGAAGAGGAAAAGAGAAAGAAACCGAAGGAACAGGAAGTGGAGGAGTAAAGAGGAGGTTTGAACTAAACAATGAGATCTGAAATCAAGAAAAACATAAGTTGAGAAAGCTAGAAACAAAAGTATTTTCCGTACTTAAAAATAAGGGACATACTCCTAACTAAAATAAACCAAGGTCACCCATTTCACAATAGTCTTAACTTCAAAAAAGGTGCTTAAAGTGTAAGGAGACCCACGATCCTTTGTCGTATTTATCCTCGTCTCCCGGTCCCCATTTGGTCACACGGGTCTCGTAGGACGACAAGCTGGTCCTCTGTGGTGCCCCGGGAACTGGAACCACGGGGAGACCTTCTACCATGTCCTTAGATAAATGAACAAGGGTGGATCGATGAAACCCAAGACACGTAATTACTTTGTCTATCCTTAACCACCACCGGAACCTTCTGTCAACGTCTCCGATTTAATTCCGGTTATACCACGTCGACGTCAGATACCCCAGCGCTTCTCAGCCTGTGCTCACTCGCTGAAGTGAAACTTAAAAGTGAAAGTACGTAACCTCTTCCTTTACCGTTGGGTGAGGCCATAAGAACGGATCTCTTAGGGTCCCTACCCCCTCGGATCACCCGACGGCAGACACCCCAACGTGTCTCAACCTGTGCTGACTTCGTTGAATCGTCGTCGTCGTCGTCGTACCACGTCGTCGATTTGACTTCGGTCTACCTTTACTCCGGTACCAGAACCTAAATCATCTGGAGTCGGATTTGTAGGTCAGATTATTTATCACCTGGTCCTTTGATCATAAAGGTGAAGACAAAATTTACGTTCTTTGTATCCATTTAAGGACCACCTTTTCTTTACCGACCCCGGGCAAGTCAGTGAATTGTTTTCTACAAATCTTGTCTTAAAGACTGAAGAGAAAAATGATTCTAACCGTTACTGTTTTGTGGGAAATAACTTGTTCCGAAGTCAGAGCGAACCCTTGAGGACACAAGGAAGAACTATTTATAAATAATAAACCTAGATGTGACCTCCTGTTAAAACGATTGTATTTTCTGTCCTCAAACCGTTTCGTGTCGTGACTCCGGTTTCTCACACTTTCGACTCTTGACAAATAATAGAGAAAAGGACTGTAGTCCAGGATGTGAGAGGTCCAGGAAAGTCTCGAGTGTCTCCCTGAGACCAAAGACCCAACGACATTGACTGTGGTGTAGAGGAGGCTCTCCGCTGATTCCCTCACACCCGGCCTTCGTGACGACCGACCGAGGGACGGTAAGTGGGGCCCCCAGAGTTCGGGCTCTCGTGTGCCGAATAGAGATTACACACCTGTAGCCATACAAAGTAGAGATCCAGTGAATGCAGTAAAGGAAACCGTTCACTCGGTCTTCGGAACTAAGAGCTTCGTACGGCTAACATCTAGCGGTCACCACTAAGAGGTCGTGTCTGTATAAGATCTTTCTTTCTTTTAATTTTGATATTTGCCCCCTCTTCGGTCTATGACTAGAGAGAACGACTTGTGTCGAAACACCTCCGGTTATAAAAGGGAGGCCGGTCAAGTATGGACTCCTGTGTCTCCGTCTCGTCTTTACTTTGTGTTTTGTTGACGTCCAGATAAGAGTTCCGATATTATTAGTACCCCCCTCACCGTTCTGGGACGACGGGGAGGTCACCTCCCGACTTACTCCCAGCTAAAGATCGTCGGCGTCAGGACGGAGACGGGGATAAAAACTTTTGAGGAAGTCCATTATGAGTAACATCTTCTTTCTTTCTCTCCGTCATTTTTATCCATCATTACCTATGGGATCCCGATACACGTATTATATTAGGTTATAGTATGATGAGTTGGTTTGTCTCCGACCGGAGTGTCGGCGACGACACTAGACACGGGACGGGTAATAGTTTTGACTCTTCTTGGGCGACCCGTCGACCACTGTATACGTCTGAGGATTTAGGGTCAGTTATCTAAACACTACTAATTAATAACACCTATGATTTCAGATTCTTGGTGACGGTTATTAGAAACACTGGTCATATTATCGTGAATCGGGTAATTCAGACCCAAACTTAGATGTCCAACAAAAGAAGAAGTTGATAGAACTATAAAGAAAGAAACACTCTTGGAGATAATACAAGTCAGAGAGACAACGGGAATTTATACGACGAACAGACTTGTAAACGATTGATAAATTTATTACTGATAAGTATTGTTGGATAACACAAGATAAGATTTAATCGTTTGTCATACCGGAATGGTGACTAAAGTAAGTGTCTCTCATTTTGAGAAGATCAGAGGTCTTTTAGAAAAAGGAAATAAAAGAATAAACAAATAAATAAGTAGTGAAGAACCGGAAAACTGATTCTAATTCTCAGATAAGTAAGAAGTGAAAGAAGGTTCAAATGTAAAAATTTGTATTTTTATATATCCTTCTATTGTAAATAATTTTCACTTCAATTCAACGGTTGTATGTCTTTCTTTGTTGGATTTACAAGTAGTTGTCTATTTACCTAATTCTTCTGTACCATATTACCTTATAATGAGTCGGTATTTTTCTTACTACGACATGGTAAACGTTCTTCTACCCACCTAAACCTTCCGTAATTTACCGTTGGGTGAGGTCATGAGAACGGATCTCTTAGGATACCTGTATCCTCGGACCGTCCGATGTCAGGTACCACAGTGATTTCAACCTGTGCTTAATCACTGATTTGATAGGATTCACTTCCTGAAGACACCACCGAGCCTTCATTTTTTAGACGGACGTTACGTCCTCTGAACCCCAAACTAGGGACCCAAACCTTCTCGGGGACCTTTTCCTTTACCATTGGGTGAGGTTATAAGAACGGACCTGTCTCTTCAGACTACCTGATATCAGGTACCCCAGTGTTCTCAACCAGTACAAAATCGTTGTTTTGGTGGTGGTAGTGGTGGTGGTAGGATTCAGGTTACTCTGTTTCTGTCTATGACATTTTATAGTGAATATGCACTTTAGATTTTTTTTGGGGTTGTTTGATTACTTATTCTTTTATTTGTCTGAGTACCCCTTATTGGATTACCAATGGTAGTTGTCTACCAGTTGTGGTTTTAGTCTAACTACTATAAGAAACGTCGGTTTTTACCTCTTCGAGATATGTCAGTCGTTTTTGTTCTGGTCCTCGACTGACACCGAGTCTAGTGCTTAAGGAATAACGGTTTAAGTCTGAATTTAACTTCTTTCATCCCTTTTGGTGATCTGGTAAGTCCATACTGGATTTAGTTTAGGGAATACTAATATGTCACCTTCACTCTTTATCTAAATTCCCTGATCTAGACTATCTATCTCACGGACTACTTGACGTCTGTCTCCAAGCACTGTAACATGTCCTCCGTCCCTAGTTCTAGTAGGGGTTCCTTTTCTTTACGTTTTTTCGTTTTACCGACAGACTCCTCCGGAATGTTTATCGACACTTTTCTTCTCTTCACTTTTCGTTTCCTCTTTTCCTTTCTATGTGGGTAAACTTACGTCTTAAGGTTTCTTATCGTTCCTCTCTAATTTTTTTCGGAAGGAGTCACTACTCACGATTCTTTAACTCCTTTTGTTATCTTACCCTTTCTGATTTCTAGAGAAGTTCTTTTACTCTCTATGGTTCCCTTGTAAAGTACGTTTCTACCCGAGTTATTTGCTGTCTTTACCATCCCTGAATTGTCTTCGTCTTCTATAATTCTTCTCCACCGTTCTTATGTGTCTTCTTGACATGTTTTTTCTAGAAGTGTTGGGTCTATTAGTGTTACCACACTAGTGAGTGTAAGTGGATCTCGGTCTGTAGGACCTTACACTTCAGTTTACCCAGAACCCTTCGTAGTGATGTTTGTTTCGATCACCTTCACTACCTTAAGGTCACCTCGATAAAGTTTAGGATTTTCTACTACGACACTTTCACGAGGTGAGTTATACGGTCGTTTAAACCTTTTTCGTCACCGGTGTCCTGACCTTTTCCAGTCAAAAGTAAGGTTAGGGTTTCTTTCCGTTACGGTTTCTTACAAGTTTGATGGTGTGTTAACGTGAGTAGAGTGTACGATCATTTCATTACGAGTTTTAAGAAGTTCGGTCTAAAGTCGTTATACACTTGGCTCTTGAAGGTCTACAAGTTCGACCAAAATTTTTTCCGTCTCCTTGGTCTCTACTTTAGTGGTTGTAGACGACCTTTTTTGTAGTTTTGTACTACGGTTGTAGTAGCTTTTTCGTTCTCTCAAGGTCTTTTTGTAGATAAAGACGAAATAACTGATATGGTTTCGGAAACTGACCCAAGTCAAGTCAAGTCAGCGAGTCGACACAGGCTGAGAAACGCTGGGGTACTTAATGTCGTGCGGTCCGGAGGGACAGGTAGTGGTAGAGGGCCTCAAGTGAGTCTGAGTACAGGTAGTTCAGGCACTACGGTAGGTCGGTAGAGTAGGAGCCGGCAGGGGAAGAGGAGGACGGGGGTTAGGGAGTGTCGTAATTTCAGAAAAGGTTACTCAGTTGAGAAACGTACTCCACCCGTTTCATGACCTCAAAGTCGAAGTCGTAGTAAGGGAGGTTTCTTTAGGGTCCCAACTAGAGGAAGTCTTACCTGACCAACCTAGAGGAACGTCAGGTTCCCCGAGAGTTCTCAGAAGAGGTTGTGCTGTCAAGTTTTCGTAGTTAAGAAGCCGCGAGTCATCTAGTGTTATTCACCACCTTGGAAGACTTTCTCTACCCTTATGGTCTGGTGGACTGGACGGAGAACTCTTTACACATACGTCCAGTCCTTCGTTGTCAATCTTGACCTGTACCTTGTTGTCTGACTAAGGTTTATCCTTTTCCTCATGCAGTTCCGACATATAACAGTGGGACGAATAAATTGAATATACGTCTCATGTAGTACTCTTTGCGACCTGACCTCCTTCGTGTTCGACCTTAGTTCTAACGGTCCTCTTTATAGTTAGTGGAGTCTATACGTCTACTGTGGTGGGAATACCGTCTTTCACTTCTTGATTTTTCGGAGAACTATTTTCACTTTCTCCTCTCACTTTTTCAACCGAATTTTCAATTGTAAGTCTTTTGTATTGTAAGTCTTTTGATTCTAGTACCGTAGACCAGGATAGTGAAGTGCCGTTTTTCTACTCCTTTGTCACAGTCTGAAATAAAAAAACCCGACGTTTTAGTGACGTCGACCACTGACGTCGGTACTTTAATTTCCTGTGAACAAGGAACCTTTCTTTCAATACTGGTTGGGTCTATCGTATAATCTTTCGTCTCTGTAATGAAACGGTTGTTTCCAGGTAGAGCAGTTTCAATACCAAAAAGGTCACCAGTACATACCTACACTCTCAACCTACTATTTCGACTCGTGGTTTCTTAACTATGAAAACTTGACGCCACAACCTCTTCTGAACTCTCAGGGAACCTGACGTTTCTCTAGGTTGGTTAGGTAGGATTTCTTTTAGTCGGGACTTATAAGTAACCTTCCTGACTACAACTTCGACTTTGAGGTTATGAAACCCGTGGACTACGCTTCTCGACTGAGTGACCTTTTCTGGGACTACGACCCTTTCTAACTTCCACCCTCTTCCCCGACTGTCTCCTACTCTGTAAACCTATCGTAGTGACTGAGTTACCTGTACTCAAACTCATTTGAGGTCCTCAACCACTACCTGTCTCTCCGGACCGGACGACGTCAGGTACCCCAACGTTTTTCAGCCTGTGCTGACTCACAGACTTGACTTGACTTGATGGTCACTCTTCTCCTTTCCCCTCCCCCGTTGTATCCCCTTTCCCTAATTCTCCATTTTTGATAATACATATTTCACTTTCGCTTTCACTTCAGCGAGTCAGCACAGGCTGAGAAACACTGGGGTACCTGACGTCGGGTGGTCCGAGGAGGGAGGTACCCTAAGAGGTCCGTTCTCATGACCTTACCCAACGGTTAAGGGAGAGGTCCCCTAGAAGGGTTAAGTCCCTGACGTGGGTCCAGAGGGCGTAAGGTCCGTCTTCGAAATTGGAGACTCGGTGGTCCCTTCGGGATTCGATGTTTCTATCGAACGTGTTGTGTCCCTTATCCCGGTTATAAAATATTATTGATATCTACTTTATATTGGAATTTAATACTTAGTCATACAATATATGGACACTATATGTTATAACGAGTAGTTAATATGAAGTAAATTTTTTTCACCCCCCCTCATTTCCCTGAAGACACAACCAGGTCACCAATTCTGAAACGGAAGGTTTCACCCCCCACCTCTAAGGTAGAGACCAACCCCTCGATTCCGGGGTGTACGGAACGCTGATTTTTTGGTTTTGTATTTTGTCTTCGTATTAACCTTGTGTAAGTTATTTCTGAAATTTTTACTTGGTGTAATTTTTTTTTTAGAATTTTTCATCCCCCGTTAACACACTGAGACGAATGTACTCTATGTTCAGTAGTTTACGTACCCCTGTCTTTCTTACCGTCAGGGTCCCCGGACTCCCTGATCCCTTAATAATAAATGACCCTCGTCTCAAAGTCAAAACGTTGTACTTTTCTTAAGATCTCTCACCATCACCACTACTGACGTGTTACGTTTACAGGAGCATGATGACTTCAACTACGACTTTCACTGTCACTCCAGTGAGTCACCACAGGCTGGGACGTTAGGGTACCTGACATCGGACGTTCCGAGGAGACAGGTACCCTAAAGAACCCGTTCTTGTGACCTCACCCAACGGTAAAGGAAGAGGTCCCCTAGAAGGACTGGGTCCCTAGTTTGGGTCCAGAGGGCGTGACGTCCGCCTCAGAAATGGGAGACTCGGAGTCCCTTCGGGACTTGAATTGTGACGACATGTGATTTTTTACCAGTTCTCCCATTTAAAATATAATACACATACAACGGTGTTAAATTTTTTTACTCCCTTTCCTCGTTCCTTTTATCATCACCTCTCATTTCCTCCGACCAGTCTCTGACTTTTCGTAAAGTAGTAAAGTATGGGGGTGGGAAGAACGGTGATATAGACATAATAGGTACGTTACGAGTTGAAAAAGTCATTTACTCTTCTTTCTTAGAGGGTACTCACTGTGTTAGGTCCCAGGTAATCCGTTTTTGTTCAAGTTCTTTTGACGTTGGTAAGAAACAAGATTTAGGTCTGGTACTAAAGAGAGGTCCTGAAACATCTGACTTAACTACTCCACTTCAGAATAAAACTGGGAAACATATCCACCGAGACAACGATAAGTAAAGAGAGGAACGGTTCCTCAGTAATAAGGAATGAGTGGTGAACTGGTCGAGGCTTGGACACTGTTCTAAAACAATGAATAGTTGACCAGATAATAGGGGAAAACCCGTACTCGGTCTGTGTTGTTTTCGGTTACAAATACTCTTTATAGTACGATCTGATTAAACAAAACTAACATTTCTAAATACTCTCGTCTCTCACTATCCAATCACACTACATTTTCTACAGGATAGGGACTGCACTGTAAATTAAGTAGTGAACACTCGCGAGGGAAGTTCTGATTAAGTTCTTCTACGCTGTACTCACGGGAGTGCACTCAAAAAGTTCTCCGGGTCTTTCGACATTGCTCTGAATTACTTTTTACTGCGGTATAGGAACAACTCACCTTGTTTTCGTAGACCCCTTAACGGAGTCCGTAACAATAAATACGGTCGGACTGAATTGTAGAAGTAATTATTAGAAGGACTTCTGTCTTATTTTTCTACGAACCCTCGAGATAACCACTTTGGTATAAACCTCTACTCGTGGTCCTTTTACCGTCCTTTACGTTCCCCGAACCTTCGACCGAGTCTTATTTTCTTTTATCACGTACGTAATGTTTGTGTTAGAAAGTCCCTCGACAGTAATATTTATTTTCATACAAGACCGGTCTTGACACAACCTCCACTCCCAGGAGATCACCTAAGGTCTCTTCTTCTGTTCTTCCCGACATATCCCTCCCCCCTAATTGTAAAAACTTGGTGTGGATGACACACGGACCGTAAAATGTACTAGAGTGACTTAAGAGTGTATTGACAGATGGCAAAATTAGTAATTGGGTGTCTATTATTTTGGGTCAGATCTGTCGTATAATTTTTCGTCTCTGTAATGAAACAGTTGTTTCCAGGCAGATCAGTTCCGATACCAAAAAGGTCACCAGTACATACCTACACTCTCGACCTAATATTTCTTTCGACTCACGACTTCTTAACTACGAAAACTTGACACCACAACCTCTTCTGAGAACTCTCAGGGAACCTGACGTTCCTCTAGGTTGGTCAGGTAGGATTTCCTCTAGCCAGGACCAACAAGTAACCTTCCTGACTACAACTTCGACTTTGAGGTTATGAAACCGGTAGACTACGTTTCTCGACTGAGTAAACTTTTCTGGGACTACGACCCTTTCTAACTCCCGTCCTCCTCTTCCCCTACTGCCTCCTACTCTACCAACCTACCGTAGTGACTGAGTTACCTGTACCCAAACCTACCTGAGGTCCTCAACCACTACCTGTCCCTCCTGACCGCAGGATGCCAAGTACCCCAGTGTTTCTCAACCTGTGCTGACTCGCTGACTTGACTTGACTTGACTTATTTCCAAAGAGACTCTCGAATGTGTTAATCAGTCATCGACTCTTTCTGGAATTTGGGTCGACACGGTCCGAAGTTCTGGATTTGACGTATGGGGGTGAACGACGGAACGGTCTCAATGGAGACGAACCGATGTAGGTTCATAAGTCTCCGAACTGTAAATATTTGACTCCTCACGGACGACAATATGAATTAAAAGGGGGGTCAGTAGATGTCAACGACAAAAGTTTCTCATACCAACCCCTGAAGGGACCGTCAGGTCCCCGACTCTGAGACACGAAGGTTACCAATCCCTTAATTCTAGAGTGTACGGTACACCGTACCAGGAGAGGACTTTTTACTAGAAAAACTAGATACCCACTAACAAAATGAATCTACAATCAAACATTTAGGTGTGATCTTAAGAACGTTGTATGGGGGTTTAACCACAGTAAAGTTTTTTAGCATATCTAACTTATACGATGTTCAACTCATCTAAATCTATCCGGACCCCCTCTTAATTAGTAAGTCGGTGAGAGTCGGGAGTGTAGACTTGTCAGAGACTCAGGACAACTAAGAAGGTAGTACCACAGTGAATATAGGTAGGGAACGAAAATGGTTTCACTGGGATAAAATCACGAAATAAAAGGAATTAAGAGGAAAGAAGATAGGTGGGAGGGGTGTTGAAGGTGTTACACTCAATAAACTGCTTTCAAAGATGGTAGAGGGATTAGTAACCAACTTTATATCTGATTACAAAAAACTTGTCGATGAGTATACGGTCCACGATACCACCCGTGACCCCCAGGTTCTTACTTATTCTGTTATGACGACGAAAGTTTCTCGAGTGGATTGAAGAGAGGACGAGCGAGATCGTCCTCTCTCGACCGTGTCACGCTGACACGGAAGAGGGTACGGGACGAGGTTTGGGATGTTACCAAAGGATAACCTATTCAATCCGAATTGAGGAATCGAGCCGTAAGTTACGAAAGATTTTTAACAGGGTTGATAGTAAAACAAAGATATACAAACTCTATTAACTTATGGTAATGGAGAGGAAAGGATGTCTCCAGAATAGCAAGTTTATTTAATATGGTATCATTATTTTACTATTGAATAATAACTGTTTTAATAATTTAATAATTATATACTTTTACAGGAAAGGAGAACGGTGAAAGTAGGGAAACTTCCACCAAACAAAAGGAGTTTGAGGAAAAGGAGACACAAAGGACTAGTTTGATTTTGGACAGAAGGTTTCAAGTTGAGTTTATGAGCTAGGTGTTTCGGTGGACCTTAGTAGGTCGATCTCTTCTTGGACCGACAGAAGACTCAGAATATCGAGAGAGAGTCGTAAGGAGTTCAGGTCTCCGGTCGATCTGATTCAGGGTGACTACACACACTGTCGACACATACATGAAGAACAAGAATGATCTAATGTTTGATGTACAGTCGTCCTTCGGACAGAGTAAGAACGGTATAGGTGAGTTGAGATACGGAACGTGGTTCTTTCATGAAAGATAATTAAACGATTTATTTATCGACTTGTTTAATGAACTAAAGTAACGTGTTCATATGACTTTTGAGTAATACAAGGATCGTGACATTATACACGAATCTTATATGGTCACTTCTCTTCTCTGTTTCTTGATCTCCATCGTCCCTACCCCTCTCTATCTATTATTTGTTATTTGTATTCTTTACGAACCCTTTTTCACATCGTAGGTCTTCTATCGTCTACATACCTTTCTCCCTTTTCATCTCGTCTTCTCACCCTTAAACTCAGAACCCCCACCCCATCCCTTCCCTTTCACCACTCTCTACTCTAATCTCGTTTCTGAACTTCCGTCCTCTCTCGATCGGTACGACTTCTTCTTTGACAAGACCTCTTTTGTTAATTTCCTTTCCGGGGTTTCTCCCTCGTGTGTCGGCGCTCCCGGTACACGGCACTCCTTCCCCTGTACAGTCCGGATCCTCAATCTCTCCATTACTCTCTGGTCTAGTGTACGCCGGAACACCGGTAATATTGCTAAGACTAAAAGTGAGACTCTCTTTGTACCTAGGTCCCGTCGTCAAACCCTCCTTACTTTAATATACTGAAATTTATTCTAGTGAAACCAACGATACAACTCTTATCTCAGACCCTCCCCTATTCTTATCTTTCTCCACACACACCCTCCCTCTCTCGTCAATAGGTCCGTTTTCAACTATCTCCGAACTTGTTCCTTCCACCTTCACCCCTCTCACCAACTAAAGACATGGACGATCCTCCTGAGTCACAAAGACCGGACTTGTTGACCTTCCTACCACAACGGCAATGGACTCTACCCTTTCGACGTTCACCTCTTCCAATTCTCCTCAGAGTACCGACAGATCTTATTTCTGTTGTAAAAGGTTGAAGGAATGTTAATCCGCCCTAGTAAACCGATTTAAGACTGGGTAATTCACATTTGTCTTTATGACATACCTTATAAGTTCATTCAACAAAATTTCCCTTGTCAAAGTTGACCCTCTCCGAAGAAAACGAAATAGGGAAAGAAAAAAGAGTGACAAACCTTACACCGTTCTTACCGATCTCGAGGTCGTCGATAGAACCCGTTACTCCTGTTTACAGTGTGGGATCACTATCTTCCGATTTCTGATTTTCCTACAACCCAGGGAGTAAGAATTGAAACACTACGGTGGTACTGACGGGACCTGACAGTTGGAGGTTTGGAGAAAATACTTCCTATCTTTATTTGTAGATGGGAACAAGTTATTCAGTGATTGTATGGAGTAATAAATTTTAATGAAATAATAGTGGGTGTAGTAGGGGTTTGTCAACTATCTTATTACAACCCATAAACGTATTCTTAAAATTATTTCCTGAAATATTAAGATTTTTCCTCACTCGTTTTACTGGAGTCATTTCAGTCTTTACGTACACACATACGTGTACAGGTGTGTGTGTCTGTGTGTGGGTTTGTGTGTGTGTGTGTGTGTGTGTGTGTGTGTGTGTGTGTCTCTGAAGAATAAAGACTCTAGTTAACAACGGTAGATGATCCTTTCTGAAGGGACCAAGAGGTTTGTCTTGACTGTCCAGGGAGAAGATCGAGGAGTAAGGGTTGGGTTCGAAGACAACCTTATAGGTTTTGTGGAATATTGTTGAAACGAGTACCCGGAACGAGGACACACAGATACACGATTCAACGAAATAGTACAGACTCAGAAACGTTGAGATACCTGACATCGGGCGGTCCGATGAGACAGGTACCCTAAGAGGTCCGTTCTTATGACCTTACCCAACGACACGGGAGGAGGTCCCCTAGAAGGGGTGGGTTCCTAACTTAGACGACGAGGACACCGAGGACATAACGTCCATCTAGGAAATGGGGACTTGGTGACCCCTTCGGGTCAGAACGAAGATGTACTCATTAAAAGTGTACAAGAACAAGTAAATGTGAATTTTAAACTCAAAACTTTTTATATGAGAGGGATATAAAAAATTTTAACTATAAATTTTAGTGTTTAAAGATACCACTGTTTTATACATTACAGGACGGATAAACACCTATAACTATAAAATTATACTTTGGTAATATAGTAAGAAAATACATAATTTATATAGTCAGTCAATATAGGTTAAGAAACGTTGGAGTACCCGATATCGAACGGTCTAAGGAGACAGGTACCCTAAAGGGTCCGTTGTTATGACCTCACCCAACGGTAAAGGAAGAGATCCCCTAGAAGGACTGGGTCCCTAGTTTGGTGCCAGAGGACGTAACGTCCGTCTAAGAAATAGTAGACTCGGTGGTCCCTTCAGGGTTTACATACGTTCCCTTAGATTTATGGTTGCCGTAAATCACGGGTAAATGGTGGATAAATTCTTTTGTGTACTTATTAAATAATAAATTCATTTTTTATTCTTTAATTAAGAAAAGGGAGATCTTGAATTAATAATATGATAAAGGGGTATTTTAAAATAAAATTACATTATATAAAAGGGTACACTATAAGAAGTTAATAGTGGGATAGTATATAGAGACGTTGTTTTTATTCAAATATTTGACTTCAAAATTAAATTGTTTAAAAGATTCATCATTTACAAAAAGGTCGACCTCAAATGTTACGTTAATAATATCATTGATTGACTAGTTTTATGTATATAAAGTTTACACCTTTTTAATACGAACTCTTATTTTTTAAAACTGTTACGGAGATAAGTACTCTATCGACCCTTGTAATATCAGGGAGTCAATACCCTCTAAAGGAAATTATAAAAACCAACAAAGAAACCATAAAAAAGTTTGCTCCCGTTATATGATTAGTCGTGTTGACCTCGTTCTACGTTATACGTCTTACCTATTCTCTTTACAGAAACAAAACTTGTCACCTTTGTCCCAATTAATACTTTCTCCTCACCTTTCGTCTCGACTGACCTGACAGGACACTGGTATAACGTCCGTCCGGTCAAATTCCTCGACTTTTACTCAAGACACTCGTGATAAGTACGGACACGTGGCAAACCTTTCAGAAGCACACAGGGGTCCCCGTGTGTTCGGACCAAACTTCGACGACGGTATGTACTAACGGTAACTCTTGCTCCTCGCATAGAATAAGTAGAAACACGGGGTCATACACCGTGTCACGGTAAATTTATTCATTTATAAACAACTTACCTATGCCTCATTAATTGAAGGTTTTGGGGTTTCAAGGGATCGACGTTTTCAAATTCATTGACACTTTCACTGTCTCAGGACAATCAAAAAACCAGACTATTTTCGGTCTGAACCTTAAAAGACAACACTTTAGGAATCTGAAACCATTTTCGGTTTCTCTAAATTTTCAATGATATCGTTACCGAGAGGGCGACAAATGAGTGTCTACTGGTCCTAGCCCGTTCACTGAGGTCCTTCTTGTATCTCACCCGCTCACCCACGAGTCAACGAAATCAACACAGACCGAGACACACTGGGATACCTAACGTCGGACGGTCCGAGGAGACAGGTACTCTAGGAGGTCCGTTCCTACGACCTCACCCAACGGTACGGGAAGAGGTCCTCTAGAAGGGTTGGGCCCCTAGTTAGGGCGAAGATAGACGTGACCGTCCGTCTAAGAAATGGTGATCGTGGTGGATCCTTCGTAGATATTCTCCCTCGTAAACAGTCAACGTTCTATTTATACTTACATAGTAGTATTTCTTAAAAAGTATTACGAAGAGTCAGAAGTATCATGTGAACTACATCCCTTCATTCTTACGTCCTCCATTAGGGTGTCCTCCATTAGGGTGTCATCATTGTTCATCATTGTTCACTGATGATTTGTCTGTCATACCCATCTACGGAAGACCAGACACACGACGGCTGCGACAGTCTAAAAGTGAGACCCAGGGACACACATGAGTGATGACCGCCATAAGGACTAAAGAGTTCCGATGAGTCCAAGACGGAAAGAACGACGTACCCAGGTCAGACACATTGGTAGGTGAATGAGAAAGTCGTTTGGAGGGTGGTGGGTTGTTTATAAGTGACTCGTACTCCTGACACGGTTCACGACTCGTATGTCGTCACCTTTTCCATCCACGGCTCTTTGAAAGTCTGACGCCTCCTATACCTGCAACTTAGTCCTTTACCGATAAAGGTCCCTATTTGTAGTACTGTCTCCTTCATTCTCTCCTGACACTTTAGTATATCCTCCTCCATACCTTCTACCTACAAATTTCTTTCTCAGCCGAAAGTCCTCCTTCTACACAGGTTCAACTCTAGTTTTTCCACTCACTCAATCTCTCCTTAGCCCCTTACGTCCGTTATCTCTCCCTCGTAAAGTAATTTTGTCCGTCCTCCTTGTACACATACTTCTGGGCCTCGTTCCCGCTGTGAAATCTAGAAGGAAGGGGCAAATTAAAAAAATAATTTTTTTAAAAAAAAAACTGGTACGTCGTACACTTGACTCGGGTTGGTCCCTGACTTAGGTGAGGACGACCCCGGACTTCAGAATGGGTGACCTCACGGGTCCTTTAGGAAGATAAAAAATTAGTAATCTTTACTAGTGTAAGATTGTATGGTACATAAAGTGAATAAAAAGACTAAGGGGATCATCTTTCGTCCGTACAAATACACAAGACAAGTAGAAGACATAACGGTAACGGACCGTGTGTACAACCGAGACTCTAAGACTCTCATCAAGTCTGACCTACTACGTATCTCAGACCCTCTCCGTACCACCCTTCACCCCGACCTTTCACACCACTCCCAGTCTAGCATTACTCCGAACATTTGACCCAATTCTGCAAACCTGAATTAGGACTCCTGTCACCCTAAAATTCGTCCGCAGATTCACAGTGTCAACTCAAAGTCCTTGAGTAAGACCGACGTGTCACCTCCTTCCCAACCTCGGTCCGTTCCGACTCATATCTGCTCTCCTACTTTCTAAAACCACGGAACGTGAACCCCTCCTAGTCCCCACTCGTCCGACCCTCCATGACCACAAAGTATCCCTCCATAGAAACAGAAAGAATTGTTTGCCCCCACCAAGACGAGAATATCCGAGTGACTCAAAGTGTCGTCGAGTTTCTGGTCATAGTCGTTTTCTACCTAACTTTTTTCTTCTTTTAGTAATCTTTACGAGTACCTCTGAACTTGTATCCTACTCTACTGTGGTGAAATTATGGGTAACTTTAGGGTCGGGGTAAAACCCTAGGGTGTCATACATGTAATAGACAGATGGAGGTCTTCGTAGTCGAGTTGTTAAAGTGTAGTAGGGTCACTGTTACACAAGACCATAGTGTTTGAGAAGTATGAACATCAGAATTCTTATTAAAAGTAGCATTTCAACTTTCTCACTTGTAGATGGAAACACCGTTGTTTTGGATAGTCTTAAATAAAACTTGTTTTATTTTGGGAAGTTTGAGGTTGATGTTTTGGAAATAAAGGGGAAAATAGACTTATTAGTTCATAATAGGTGGGATTCTTGTTTTGTTAGGGAAACAAGGCCTTATTGTTGTGTAGACCGTAAATTATTTGGTTGTGTCCAAAAGTTTAATTTAGTTCTCAGATAAACAGTTTCTCTTAGACCGTCTCGTCTAAACGACAGTATGTTTCGCCGAAATTTGACGACAACAAAAAAAGAGGATAAATGACCTGTGAAAGAAACTAATTTTATGAATCTGACTACAACTATTTGACTCAGACCACATGTTGTTCTGAGTCTGAATTAATATGGAAAAGTTGGTCACCTCCGTCCTTCTTTTTGTTGTTGTCCTTGTATCAGACACAAAAGTAAAAATTAACGAGTGCTTTGGCCCTTCGTTCTGAGGTCTTCTATTACTTCAGTGACTCAAGGAGGGATTGTTCGGGTCACCAGAGGAACCACTACGACGGTCTCGGGGTCGAGTCCTCCAGAGTCCCCTTGTCTTTGAGGAACTCAGGACTTATTCTGGAACCCGGAACTTCTTTGATATCGAGACGGTACAAATGACGGACAACCTTCTCCAGAAAGAGAACAAACTAGACGAAGACGGTTTCTATGACGAGACTCCCGTTCCTCGGACCCACCTGTGACTTGACGACAGGTACGCCGTCCGGACCCAAGTAAGTCTAGTCCCGGTACCTCCACGGGTGTTGTCGATGGAGTACTACTTGTCGTCTTTCAATTCCTTTGTCTTTTAGTTTAAACTTGGACGAAAAATGTTAAAAGTGAGATGAACGGGGTTTGTGGAAAGTACGACGTTTTTAATACTCCAATGTATATTAGGAACGTCAACGAACAATCTCATCACCAGTATCCTGGTACACCCTCCTTGTACAGAGGACCGGGACAGTTGAAGCATAAATGTCAAGTCAACAATTCTTATTTTTCACCAATTTTTACGACCGAAGAAGATTCACGAATACTATTTACTGATTCTTTCTACTAATATTTGGAGACGTTCTGTTCATCCCTTACGTTATTTATATTACGAAGTACCTTGTTAATAAAATAAGTAACCCAACGAGACAGTTATACTTCAACCTGAGATAGTTTTCGTTAATTTTAAAAATATACAAAATAATGTTCTACGACTTATATCAAGGGACACGATATGTTATGTAGGAGTGACGAATAAATAAAATACGTATCACCAAACATAGTCTACTGGGGTTTGAGGATTAAATAGCAACGGAAGGGGAAACCATTGGTATTCAAGTAAAAGATACAGACACTCAGACAAAGACGAAACATTTACTCAAGTAACCATAGTATAAGATCTAAAACTTAACTTGACTTTGGTTAGGGAAAATATTAACATTGTTCGTTATAGTATAGACTAAATTACAAATAAAACTTTTTGACGACTTAGATGTACAACCTTCTAACCTTCCACCTCCCTGTTTCTTTTATTAAGAGTTGACATAGAGAGTGTACGAGAATCCGTGGGAGAATCAAGTGGTGTCCGTAGACCTGACGAAGGTCAGACTACTCTCTCCACGGTCCACTTTTGCGGAAATACCAGAAGTACAACTTGAACCCAACCGTCAAGTCGGTCACTCAGACTGGGTCTGTCTCCTGTTACCCTCTCTCAGGAGACCGGACCGGAAGTGAGGTCGACGGGACTGAGAGAAATAGAGTCCCGTCTTCGTGTCCGACCCGGAATACGTTACTAGAAGAATAAATAATCTTGATTTTCTCATGTCGGTTGTTTTCCTCCCTCTCCTTCGGGAGAAGGTAAAATAGAGTAAATATCATTAAGACCTAACATGTGTCAGTGCGTGTCCCGCAAGAGTTTCGGTGTATTAAGGACCGTATTGAAGAACCAATAAGAACAACTGATTTACACAGACGTACATGTCAAAAACAAATATATATATATATATATATATACGTATATATGACCCGAAGAGTCCACCGTGATCACCATTTCTTGGACGGACGGTTGCGTCCTCTACATTCTTTTGAACCCAAACTAGGGACCCAACCCTTCTACGGGACCTCCTCCCATACCGTGGGTGAGGTCATAAGAACGGACCTCTTAGGGTACCTGTTTCCTGGGACCGCCCGATGTCAGACAACCCAAAGTTTCTCAGTCTGTGAGTGTGTACTATAATAACGTACGTACGTGGGTAATATATTATATATATACACATATACACACACATATATATATATATCATACACACACATATATATAAAAAAAAAGTGAGTAATAGTGTCAAGAATAATAAAAGACTTAGATATTGAGTAAAATTTTGTACTTATATTCAATGCCTAGGGGAAAGATCTTTGTACATATATCCTCCATGTAGTAGACTTTTAGACGAATATCAAGGGACTTTAGAGTAAATACACAGTTGGTTGTCCGGTACCATCCGATTTTCCGAAATAAAGGTTTCTAAAAATTTATAGCACACAAAGATTACCAGAAAAACTCAAATATAAAATGTATTGTACTAAAAAAAAAAAGAACTTTAACTTTTGGCCTTCTCACTACGGTCAAGGAGTAACTGTTGAAGTACGTCTGCCTTCTGAAAGACTGGGTCCAGTACAAGGCATGTTGATTAGATGTCACAGATAGTTTCTGTCTTATATGTAATGTATTATACGGGTTCAGTAACTCGACTCCCATTCCCGGTAAGTACTGTCCTGATACGAGTTGAGTTCCCGGACCTTTGTCAGGTAAACGTCAAGGAGACCTAACGTCCAACTGTAGGGGTTTCATGTGACCGAACACGACGGAAATCCGATATGAGAGACGGGACGATGAGTTTTACAATGAATGTGAAGTTCTGTTATAAATATAGTGAGAAAGCGGTACTTCCCAAAAAAAAAATTTAAAAGTCTTTGGTATATGTCTTAGTTAAAGAGAAAACGGAGACAGAAAGGTGGTGCAAACAAACATCGATCGACGATATCTCATGAATCGTTTCCGAGAGGGTGAAATTCGATGAACAGAGGACGACCTCCGGGACCTCCTCTCAAGAATCGAAGGACGTGTAACAGCCACTAAGTGTACTTAAAATCTCCACCATACATATCACGAATCCGTGAAACCGAGACCTCTATCTTCAGAACTCAGGATTAACGTCGGGACGGTAATTAATCGACGAATAATATTCCTTCACAACGAGTCAGCACAGGCTGAGAAACGTTGGGATACTTGACATCGGGACGGTCCGAGGAGATAGGTACCCTAAGAGACACTTTCTTATGACCTCACCCATCGGTGAGGGAAGCGGTCCCCTAGAAGGGATGGGTACCTAACTTGGACCCAGAGGACGAAACATCCGTTTAAGAAATGGTAGACTCGATGGTACCCTTGAGTGAATTTAAATTGTCTTTAAAAGAAAAAAGACTTTTTATCCATACTGTTATCATGGATGGATTGACCCGATGACACTTCTAATTTATTATATTATCTATTTTAGTAAATCGGTCACAAACTTAGTGTCAGACTGAGAACGTCCAGAAGGGACCACCGAGTTTCCCATTTCGCCGACTGACGTTACGATCTCTGGACCTAAACTAGGAACCCAGTCTTTCTAGGGGACCTCTTCCTTTACCGTTGGGTGAGGTCATAAGAACGGACTTCTTAGGGTACCTGTCTCCTCGGACCATCCATGTCAGGTTACCCAGTGTTTCTCAGTCTGTGCTGACTCCCTGAAGTGAAAGACTCAGTATCATTCACAACTTATTTCTAATCAATATGTTAAGTAACTTGACTTAATTTTTTTTAGAAAACCCGACGCGACGTGTCGTACACCCTAGAATCAAGGGACTGGTAAGGGACGAAACCGTCCTACCTCAGAATTGGTGACATGATGGTTTCTTCAGGGACTTGACTCAAAATTTTTCTCAAAAGAAAGAGAAAATCCTCAAAGAAGTATATCAGTTATTCTTTACCACAAACTATTCGTTACCATATATCGGTTTACATTTTCGGTAGTATAAAAAACCTACATTAATTCTAGAGTATAATAAAAGTCTAGGAAAATTATTAAAATGAAAATTATATATTTCAGGGTTAAACCGACTATTTTCAAAATATGAAAATATGATCTGTCGAGATCCTATAACCTTCATAGAAATACTGTAATTCACTATGACAAAACAAAAGTTGTGATAAGGATTTAATTTCTGTACCTAGAGACCGGAAGGTCTCTCAGGTTCTGACAAACTCGTCCCCTGACTACTTCAATTATAGAACTTACACCAAAAATCAGAAGATACGGTTAAAGACAGATCAGTAATCGGTTTTCTAGGCAGAGAAATGATAACTCCTAGTCCGGTCTGTTAACTCTACGTATTTAAGTGACGATCTTTTTTTTTTAGAGTAAAATAACAACATTGTAGAAACATATGTTTCTTGTCGTGCTCATAAATAAGAAGTCTCCGAAAATTTTTTGAAAAAAGATACATTCATATGTCTCCATATATACATATAGAAGCCGATTGAGGAGATTACAAAAAGTTTGACCCTAATTCAAAAGAACCTAAAACGTGTAAAACTCGTGGAGTCAAACGTGGTTACAAGTTCCCGTCCCTAATATAAAATAAATAGAAACATGAGGAGTCAAGTCAAGTCAAGTCAACGAGTCAGCACAGGCTGAGAAACGCTGGGGTACTCAACGTCGTGCGGTCCGGAGGGACAGGTAGTGGTTGAGGACCTCAAGTGAGTTTGAGTACAGGTAACTCAGTCACTACGGTAGGTCGGTAGAGTAGGAGACAACAGGGTAAGAGGAGAACGGGGGTTAGGGAGGGTCGTAGTCTCAGAAAAGGTTACTTAGTTGAGAAGCGTACTCCACCGGTTTCATGACCTCAAAGTCGAAATCGTAGTAAGGAAGGTTTCTTTAGAGTCCCGACTAGAGGAAATCTTACCTGACCAACCTAGAGGAACGTTGGGTTCCCAGAGAGTTCTCAGAAGAGGTTGTGGTGTCAAGTTTTCGTAGTTAAGAAACCACGAGTCGAAAGAAGTGTCAGGTTGAGAGTGTAGGTATGTACTGGTGACCTTTTTGGTATCGGAACTGATCTGTCTGGAAACAACTGTTTCATTACAGAGACGAAAACTTATACGATAGATCCAACCAGTATTGAAAAGAAGGTTCCTCATTCACAGAAAATTAAAGTACCGACGTTAGTGGTAGACGTCACTAAACCCTCGGGGGTTTTTGTATTTCAGACTGTGACAAAGGTGACAAAGGGGTAGATAAAGGGTACTTCACTACCCTGGTCTACGGTACTAGAAACAAAAGACTTACAACTCGAAATTCGGTTGAAAATGTGAGAGGAGAAAGTGAAAATAGTTCTCCGAAAAATCAAGGAGAAGTGAAAGACGGTATTCCCACCACAGTAGACGTATCGACTCCAATAACTATAAAGAGGGTCGTTAGAACTAAGGTCGAACACGAAGAAGGTCGGGTCGCAAAGAGTAGTACATGAGACGTATATTCAATTTATTCGTCCCACTGTTATATGTCGGAACTACATGAGGAAAAGGATAAACCTTGGTCAGACAACAAGGTACAGGTCAAGATTGACAACGAAGGACTGGACGTATGTCCAAAGAGTTCTCAATCCAGTCCACCAGATCTATGATTATATAGTAGACTACGTACATTATTCATCAACGATCAAGTTTTATATATACATACGAGACGACTTTTCCGACGTCTTAAACCAATATAACCTTACAAATATGAATTGTTCCTCTACTTGATAATAATTTTCAATGTGAAATTTTCAAACTCATTCCTTAGGTAAAAAACTCTGGTAAAATTATAGACTTATTCTATCTAACGTTATAGAAAGAAAACTCTTAGTAAAAAACAAGTAATCGTCACTCATCAATTAACTACTTTAAGATGAAAATGAAAGATAACAAAAAAACGTACAAATTGTAGACCGTATAAAGAAACACTGAAACACAGCTTTGTAAGTAAGTGATGTACAAAATATATATGATAATATGTACAGTTTCGTACCAAAATACTGAGAGTAAAAATACATGTTTAGTCCGTCATCTCATCTATGAGACAATTTGAGGTAACTACACTAAATAAACTACAACTCTTTAATTTTAATCCGTTCGCAAATGTGATATACTTTAGACAGACTTTACGTCTTCTGGACCCAAACTAGGGACCCGACCCTTCTAGGATACCTCTTCCCTGTTCAATGGGTAAGGTCATAAGCGGACCTCTTAAGGTACCTGATATCAGGTACTTTAACCTGATGTAAGGTACTGATGTCAGGTACCCCAACGTTTCTCAACCTGTACTGACTCGCTGAAAGTGAAATGTAATATGCCTTCATCAAGTTCGTCGGTCAAGACAATGAAATATAAAAAACAAATTTCTATAAACTTTTCAATTTAATTTTTGTACTGTTCCTGTCTTTTAGATAAACCCTCGAAAGTAAAGTCGGTAAGTAAAAAAAGGGACCAGTATACAAATACGAAAAGGGTTCGTTATGCAAATCGAAGACTCTATCAGATCATTCAAATCAAGATTAAAAATAAAAGAAACAAATCAAAAATCTTGACCTGTACCTTGTTGTCTGACCAAGGTTTATCCTTTTTTTCATGTAGTTCCGACCTATAATAGTGGGACGAATAAATTGAATATACGTCTCATGTAGTACTGTTTACAACCCGACCTCCTTCGTGTTCGACCTTAGTTCTAACGACCCTCTTAATAGTTATTGGAGTCTATACGTCTACTGTGGTGGGAATACCGTCTTTCACTTCTTCTTGATTCTCTGAGAACTACTTTCACTTTCTCCTCTCACTTTTTCAACCGAATTTCGAGTTGTAAGTCTTTTGATCCTAATACCGTAGACCAGGGTAGTGAGGTACCCTTTATCTACCCCTTTGTCCCCTTTGTCCCCTTTGTCACAGTCTGAAATAAAAAGACCCCAGGTTTTAGTGACGTCTACCACTAACGTCGGTACTTTAATTTTCTGTGAATGAGGAACCTTCCTTTCAATACTGGTTGGACGACGACGATTCAGTGAAGTCAACACAGACTGAAACACGTTGGAGTATCTACCGTCGGGTGGTCCGAGGGGGCAGGGACCCTAAGAGGTCCGTTCTTGTGACGTCACCCAGTGGTAAAGGAAGAGGTTACGTACTTTCACTTTTCACTTTCACTTCAGCGAGTCAGCACAGGCTGGGAGTCACTGGGGTACCTGTCGTATAATTTTTCGTCTCTGTAATGAAACAGTTGTTTTCAGGTAAATCAGTTCCGATACCAAAAAGGTCATCAGTACATACCTACACTCTAAACCTGATATTTCTTTCGACTCACGGTTTCTTAACTACCAAAACTTGACACCACAACTTCTTCTGAGAACTCTCACGGAACCTGACGTTCCTCTAGGTTGGTCAAGTAGGATTTCCTCTAGTCAGGATGCACAAGTAACCTTCCTGACTACGATTTCGACTTTGAGGTTATAAAACCGGTGGACTACGCTTCTCGACTGACTGAGTGACCTTTTATGGGACTACGACCCTTCATAACTCCTCTCCTTCTCTTAGTTCCCCTGTTATCTCCTACTCTACCAACCTACCGTAGTGGTTGAGTTACCTGTACCCAAACCCATCTGAGACCCTCAACCACTACCTGTCCCTCCGGACCGCACGACGTCAAGTACCCCAACATTTCTCAGCCTGTACTGACTCACTTGACTTGTAGTAGTTCTCAAAAAGATTTAAGACAGTAGGACAGGAGAGAAATACCAGTAATGATGGGATCGAAGGCCATGACCGACTGTCGGGTTCTCTCGGGTCACGACTTCATACATGGTCCCCCTAAGTATTTGGAACCATAAGGTGAAGGATATACCTGGTTTTCGATTAGTCTACTTACCCTTTTCCGAAACAAAGTACAAGGTCGACACGAAATAACCTTTAATTACGTAGGAGTTCGAGATGGTAGAATATATTGTGTAGACAAAAGACCCTTAGGAAGTCTTTAAAAAGGACGTGACTAAAAAAAAAAAAAGAAATGACTTTCTCTAGATGATGTCAACTCTAGTTACTGAAGGAACATTCGTTACTAAAACAATTACTGTTGGTTTCAAGAAGATTTTTGACAGTACTTTTAAGACCCTTATTAAGTAAATACTAAATCCCATAATTACAGACTTCCTTATAGTCTCTATTTTCAAGAAGTCCAGTTTGATGATCACAACGACTTTATAAAATATTGTTGTTTCATACGAATAACAGAAACTATAATATCGAAACAGAGTCTTCGGTTTTTTCAAGTCTTATAACAGTTATAAAATGTTATTGATATTTACTTCATATCAGATATTTTAAAAACTTGGTGATATAACATATGGATTTTGATTATAGTATAACATTCAGTTGGTATGTAGTTGTTTTTTTAATTTTACACTAATTGTTTACCAGGATCTCTACATTGTATTTGGACTTATTCTTAATATGGACCCTTCATATTAAATATCTTCAAGATGTTCCTGACCGAAGTTGACCGGTAATATATGATCTACTAAGGGTACCTCTGTCTATCAGAGTCTGGTACTCTTCCGTCTGAGTCCTTAGGATAAGCTGGATCCTGTTAAAGTTTGGACGAAACCTCGTTTGACTTAAGGAACTTATAGGAACGTTTGATTAAAATAGAAGGGACCCCCTATAAGACTTGGATAAAGTTTAGGTACGACAAACCGACACCATTAGTGATTCCGACTGGGACTTACTACCGATAAAGGTTCTCACTCTAAGTCCGAGGTCATGACCCGGATTTGGTCAAGTGGTATTACATAGAACAACGGAAGGAATGGACTATATCCAACCGCTCCACCACCAAGCAAAACTAGTCTTTACCGACCAAGTGGGGACCCACCAGGTGTAGCACCCGACGACGTCGGTCGTCAGGTTCGTACTATAGGTCTCCGCACTCCTTCGACCGCTCGACAATTTTTTACCTCAACCCTCTAACTGACCACATAAAGGGTTTTATCCGATCAGAAACAAAACCGATTTAGTGGACCTTACTTAGTAGTATAATCATAACAAGCCCGGACAGTCAGTCTGGAATTGGAAGACTTCGACAGTCATTCCATTGTCGGGGTACTTTAAAGTCCTTTCTTCTTTCTTGACCCTCCTTTTATTGAGTCGTTGAGTTTAACACATCGAGAAGAGTCACCGGAGGAGAAGGACGACGATGAGAACAGCACAAAACGACAACATTTTCGTGACTGACAACCGTTGTGACGAGAGATACCACCCACCCCTGTCCGTCTCAGATCAGTCGGAACGAGGGTCCTTTCGACATTCACTTCCTTTTTCAACTTCGGTTTCACTACCCGTGTAATTTTTTTTAGTGAAAACATATAGTAAGTAGGTTATATAGTAACGGTGAAGAAACTTATACTTTAGTTATCACCTGACTTAACGTTTTAAACGTATAAAGAGGTTACACATTATCTCGCTCCGTTACACACTCTTCGACAGTCCAACCAAAAAAAAAAAAAAAAAAACCCAATCGATTCCTTTGTTCGTCCTTTTACCCTTAGATCGTGATTGAAATTTATATGTTGACACTATATAATGTTAAAAGTTTAATGAATTCCTAATTTAATTTTTTGGAAATTCAAGAAACCCTATAAAATATTCCTACTTCGTATGGGTCAAAACAGAACCCTTACTGACATATAAATCACCAACTACAATTTTGACTAACTTGATTTGTCTCAGAATCTGACTCCATAGTAAAAGGTTTTTGGGCTTGTTTTGAGTAGGCTATACAATATGGTCGATCCAAAATATACCGATTCTTTAAAAATCCAAAACTCATTGTTCGTAATAGTACAAATTTTAAAAACTAATTATGTAACGTAGACCCATATGAAGATTCTACAGAAACTACATGTGTCCAAGAGAACCCGATCTTAGTCCTACAGATCAACGGAGTCATCCTTCACCTTGAACCCAGAACTTAAAATTAAGATGAACGATTAGTTTTTTGTACTCGACCCTCTGAAAAGGATCTTTTGAAGTCACGACCATGATACATACCGTATCATAATTCCGTTTTCGTCGATTGAAAACACTAACAACTTTTATAGATTCTACGTCTAACAGTATCTCTCGCAATGAAAACAGGATTACGTCGGAACTTTTATATATTTAATATCTTCCCTTGGAGACTTTTAAATGAAAGAAAGTACTGATAATATGAAAGAAAGAAGGAAAGAAAGTACTAAAGTCTCGACTACAACTTTGGAAAAATTGTAAAAAGAAATTTTCCAAAAAAAACTACAGTTGGTAAAAAATTTTTTCAGAAATAACTTAAATAATGTTATAACGAAGACAAAATACAAAACTAAAAAAAAAAACCGGAGCTACGTACACCTTCGAATCAAGGGGCTGGTCCTTAGTTTGGACTTGAGAGACGAAACCTTCCGTTTTAGGGTTTGTGACCTATCGGTCTCTTCAGGTACTTGGGAAGTATATTCGTTAAACATAAGTACGGTATTTACTGAGTATTGGGTCAACGAGACAATACAGCCCGTTGGACCCCGGGGCATCCGTCAAATGGACCGCAAAAGTCCACCGGCCCTCCTGTCACCAGAACGGAATGGAAACCGAGGAAATCCATCGTTACGTACCGGACCCACTGTAGCCGACGTACTTGTCGTAACACTATGCCCAAAACCGACACCATTAGAAGAACTTGGTACTGATCCTCCATTTGTCTATTGAGTTAGTCGATTTTTGTTTTGTGTTTCCTGTGTGCTCGAGTCTGAACAACTTCCAGAGAAAACGAATTTTTATCGTCGCTGAGGGTTTACGCGTTGTGCCCCTACGGAATCTTTACTTACATCAAACGGTCGAACCGTCAAGATGACCCAACAATCTCCTCTTCTCCCTCTCCCTCCTCCCTTCTTTCCGATCTTCCTAAACACTCCGGGAACCCTAAGGAGTGGTGGAAGTATTTAGTGGAGAAAAACCGTAAGTACTTCCGAGGGTAAGTATCCTTTTTATTTATACACCCTTTTCCTGTTGAAATAAAGTATAATATCAAATTAATTCAAACAACGGTAAATACTTATTATACGGTACTTTCTCCGAAGGAAAACTTTTCGGGACGAGAGTAGGTTTCTATCGAAATAGTGAATTTATTGTTTATGTCTGGTCTCGTTTGGAACCCTAAGAAGTCCTCCTTTAAGTGACTAGGTTGACTCCTTAGGAATCTAAATAAAGATAGAATAAGTCTAGTTTACTAATAGAAAGTACGGGAAGGTTAGATTCCTACTCACACGAGAACTATGGTCTCTGTATTACGTTAAAACAAACGTTAAATGTCTTTGGTGAACGGACAAAGTCGTTTCAATTGGTTCCGTTACGGATTCTACGTTATATAAGTCACACACATCTTGTAGGACTAAAAGTTCACACCGGTATAAGAGAGTCGGGTCGGATACTGAAACCGACATCTAAGACCACAATAAAGACAGTGACTGAGATCGAAAAAGTGTGTATGAGACCACACGTGTGTACGAGTTTCATAGACGTAAGAGGGAGAAATCTGTTTAACTTTAATAAACCGAGGTAAGTACCCCTAATGAAGTGAGTGAGAGAGAGTTGTGTTAATCGAACTCCAATAAACACAAAGACCTTACTCGGAACGAGACCGACCAAAGGTTATAAGGACAACACGGTGTCCATGTAAAATAAGTCGTCCAAATAGAATGATAATATACATTTAGGACCGAGATAATGAATGCATATAACCCTTTCAATGAATCGGTTCAAAGGAAGTAAAGGAGGAGGTATTTCATCCCTATTATTATCGAAACTAGAGTTTCCGTATAACATTCCTAATTTACCCAATTATATACGTTCAAGAATCTTCTCAAGGGTCGTACACATTTGTGGTTTATTCGGACCACCGACGACGACAACAATAGTGGTAGTGGTAATAAAATAAGAACTACATAGTTCGGTCGAAAGTTTAAGTTTCGTGACGGTGCACCGTTCAGTTTCTTCAGTCCTTGTACGATTCTCCGTCTCCTGTCAATAAACCACTAATTTTTACCTGGTTCCTGCCGAGTCACCATTTCTCAGTCGACAGTTACGTCCTCTACACCCAAGCTGGAGACCAGACGCTTCTAGGGTGTACGTCGTCTCGTCGTTCCGACCACTCGGTGTCGGTGACTCGGCCACGAGACCTCGGACGTCTGACGTTGATGACTTGGGTGCACGTTGTTGACGACTTCGGATACCCGGGACCTCGGGTACGAGACGTTGCTCTCTTCCGGAACGTGAGATTGATCTCGTTTCGGACTCGTCGTTGTTTCTGGGTCGTGTCGGTTTTATTTGTTTATGTGTTTTTATCTTTTTTACACGGGACCTATTAAGTGACCTTCTATTTATTCGTATATGTATTTCAACTTACTCTCGACTCTGACGAAAAACTACTTTTTACTACCACGTTAACCCACCTTTCTACCACCCGAAAGTTTAGGTTGTCTGGACCCGAACCTACCTCCGAGACGGTTAATGTTAAACAACTGGAACTCGTTCAATGTTTTGAAGAAACATGAAGAGGAATAGGTACCCAGTTTATAACTATTGTGAGTTGAACGTCTCCATGACTTTGACAATCTTTATTGTATGAGTTTTGTGACGGATGTTACACACGATAGATGTGTCCCTTTCACTTTCACTTCACCGAGTCAGCACAGGCTGAGAAACGCTGGTGTACCTGACATCGGATGGTCCGAGGAGACAGGTACCCTAAAAGGTCCGTTATCATGACCTCACCTAACGGTAAAGGAAGAGGTCCCCTAGAAGGGTTGGGTCCCTAGCTTGAGCCCAGAGGACGTAACATCTGTCTGCGAGATGGCAGACTCGGTGGTCCCTTCAGGTATATGTGTCATCAAAAGAAGAGTAATTTTTTTTTCGGATAACTTATAAAGTTGTTGAGTACAGGTCTCACCGTAATAACTCCTCATGAAACGAACCCAAAACGATTATATACTCGTCTAGTCATTGAAGAGACTGTCAATAGACGAGAACTACCAACAGAAATGTAACACCAACAAGTCAACGATCCAGTACAGGCTGAGAAAACACTGGGGTACCTGACATTCGAGCGGTCCGAGGAGACAAGTACCCTAAAGGGTCCGTTCTTATGACCTCACCTAGCGGTAGAGGAAGAGGTCCCCTAGAAGGACTGTGTCCCTGACTTAGACACAGAGACCGTGACGTCCGTCTAAGAAATGACAACTCGGTAGTCGTTTCAGGGACAGAAGTGTATCGGAAATATAAAATTCGGATTCGTATTTGATTATAAAAAAGTTGTTAAATTTATCTATTTGATATAAAATTTTACTTCTACCTACTAAATTCTGATTATACTCCAGAAGTAGATGGCACGACACCGAGAATGGTGAAATATCATTTGTCATAACATCTGACGGTAATAAGTACTCTTTACCTCATCTTTACACCTTTTTTCCTGAATGGATTTTTAGACACATTCCAGTGGTATAGATTGAACTTCACCACTTACTCAGGTACCCACAACTTCTCCACCGTGTCGTTACAATGGTCCGACAAAGGATATCCGTTTGTCAGTCGACGAAATTAAGTAAAAGTAATGATAATTTTATAGTTCTGTCTGTTATCCTAGGTTTTAAAGATATTACTTTCAAGAGACTATCTTAGTAAAGAAAAGGAGAAATCTAGACTTTAATAGGTTCATGTTTCCTATAATAATAATACTAGACCAGGGTCCAAAAGAGAATAACGTGTTCTTTTTAATTGAGTCTGTAAAGGGGTTATGGTGTCCGTTACTTTTGTCATTCTCAATTTTCCTCGGACGGATATCGTCATGGTCCCTATGTATGAGTGCGTACACGCACGCACGGACGCACACACACCAATACACAAACATACCCATAAATTTTTTTACACGTCAAATTACCAGTGACTTTTACACAGAATTCAACGAAGGTTTACTAAAAATGTAAATATCCCCATAGATTCGGTGGTATAACGGATGAGAAGGAAACCTTTTAGTGAGTTCTACTCTAAACTGGTACTCTATGAAACATTGAGTTCAGTCGTCTCCACGTTTTGACTTCGATGTTATTGAACAATTCGTAAGTTCTTTATAACAAGTGATCTCTTATTCCTGAAACTTGAAATTTTCGTAACATCTCAAATACTTTCTGACTTTACCTGATTCTTTTCCTGACCATAGAATTTACCTTTTGATACACAACGAATTCGTGTGAGTAGGTCCCATAGACTAAGATACACAAAAATATCGAAAGTAATAGAAACTCGATAAAGTGTTCTTAGTTTTAAAATCTATTGGTTATAGTAAGGTCTGCTAAGAACAGTCATATGTACTTTTACTTTAATCTCCCTTTATGTTAACTAAAAGGGGAGGGTCAAAGAGTCGATAACTGTTTAAGTAAAGTCGTAAAGAATGACGAATGTATATATACTGAGAAACTTAAAAGGAAACTTGATCGACATCGTAAAATGACTTAGACATTGATTAAATTAATTTATTTTAGTAACTGTATAAGTAAAGTATAAAAACACTCAACACTAATATGAGAAAAAAAAATTGTTTCTCGTAACTTGATTAGGAAAACAAGTGCCAATTAAGGTACATGACCAAGGGTAGAGAGTTAACTGAACTCGTTTCACTCTGTGTTCTAATACTCTATGTAGGGATTTACCAGATCGAAAGTCACATTTCGAGTAAAAGTCCGAGGGGTCCACCGAGATCACCATTTATTAGGTGGACGATTACGTCCTCTGTTTTCTCTACACCCAAGGTAGGGATCCACCCCTTCTAGGAGACCTCCTCCTTTACCGTTGGGTGAGGTCATAAGAACGGACCTCTTAGAGTACCTGTCTTCTCGGACCACCCAATGTCAGGTGCCCCAGTGTTTCTCAGTCTGTGTCGACTTCTATGAATCGTGAGTACGTGTGTTTCGAGTCAAAGTCCCAGACTCCGACATAGAGAGGTGAAGCACAACAGTCCTTATCTTACCACTCCTTTAGACATTACTGAATTTTGTGTTAGGACCATATACTACTCACACACGCACGATTGGTGCGTCAACACAGTCTGAGACACGTTGGGATACCTGACATTGTGTGGTCCGAGGAGACTGTTACCCTAAGAGGTCCGTTCTTATGACCTCACCCAACGGTACAGGAGGAGGTCCCTTAGAAGGGTTGGGTCCCTATTTTGGGACAGAGAATACAGAGGACGTAACCGTCCCACCCAAGAAATGGTGACCGTGGTGGACCCTTCCGGCACCATCTACTACCAGTCGTAATTTACACTACAGAAAATGACTAAGGGATAATAGTCTAAACAAATTACTCGTCAATTTTTATGTTATCCTAGAATAATAAAAGAATTCTCTTTGGAGATATCCTTGTTCTTAAGTTTTTCACCTCGGTTATTCTTAAAATGAAAAGGGAAGTCGACGTTAGATTCGAAGACATGAGATAAGAGTCGTTAATAAAAGAAGAGTACTACGGTTCGTATAGACTTGTTATGGACGTTTCCCCGTCTGAGTGAGTGAATTATTTCACGTTTTGGTGACCGAGGTCATTCTCAGTCCTGACTAGTCTATACTAAAATACAAGGGTCAAAAGTAGTTGATTCTTGCTTACTGGAGGAAAACGTACACCGACTTCATAATACGTTCCTTTCTAGATTAGACACGAAAAATTTACGAAAACCTCAGTAGTTCTGGTCTTCTTTTAACATAATTCTAAACTTCAGGTTTAAGTTGGGAATAAGAAGTAGAGTTGATTAAAGGGAAACGGGACCGGGAGGATCTTACCGACATCTAAATACTTGCACCCTTTTCTTTCTTTCTTTCTTATTGTCACAAATTTTTATTTAAAACAAAAAGTGTTTTAATTAGGGTAAAATACCACACATAAAATCACTTTTAAGAAAACCCACTGAATGGTAAACAGTTCGCTAGTTTGTTCTTTTACAGTTTCAGGGTGTAAGGGTGAAACCTCTCGTACACGACTTTTCCGTTTGTTTTTTGTCGTGAGTCTACTTAGTATAACCTCTGGGTTTGTAAATGAAACTCTGTGTCACTTAATTTCTTAATTTGTCAACTTTTATCGCATGATGATAGATACATGTTGACCAAATCGTCATTTTGTTTGGAATGAGGTGAGGGATTATTATTGTTGTCACAATTTCCCTGTCCAAGGCCTTAATCTGGCGGTGTAGGGTACTGTCGGCGTACAGAATGACCGACACCATGGAACCCATTTAACGAATCGCAGAAACATGGAGTCAAAAGATTATGTAATGGTATACGTTTTGTCTATCGGTTACTATTAAACAACATACTGAGTCCCTTGAGTTTGGGGATCTTCCCACCTTACCCTTCCCTCCACACTCCCTCCAAATTCACCCTCCCTGGTAGTCGATAATATGGATACCGACTAAGTACAACTACAAATCGTCTTTGGTTGTGTTACGACATTTCGTTAATAGGTTTTTTTTTCAATTTGGACAACACTTCTAATTTATTTCGTTATATACATTTCTCGAATCTCGTCACGTACTGTATCACTTTGTGTATACTATCTATCGACAATTTTAACATCAAAATATCAGAGATGGATCCCCTCCTCCAAATGTCATTTCAATTTTTTTTTTCTTTAGATCTACTGACTACTCGTATAATGAGACGAGTCACATCTGATTTACACTTTAATTGGTGACAATGTCTGTCCTTTGACTTCGCACCCGTTAACTTTTATAACCCATTAAATTTCTGGATAGCAGGTTACATCTGAATAACAGGATGACTTATTAGAAGGTAACGTACTTAATATGGTGCGAAGCAAATAGGTAAGTAAAGGACCGTGTGTATACCCAACAAAGGAGGAAAACCCAGAACACTTATTACAACGATACTCACATCCACATGTTTATAGACTAAGTCAGGGACAAAAGTTTGGAAACCAATATAGAAAAAAAAGAAACACGACACGTCGTAAACCCTAGAATAATTATCAAGGGACTAGTCCCTAGTTTGGGCACGGGGAACGAAACCCTCGTGTCTCAGAATCGGTGACCTGGTGGAAAGAAAACTTGTTATGGGGGACGAATCTCAATCTACCACAGTCTCAACGTCAACGATTGAGATGGGAGTGACATCGAGGTCACTGACGGAAGGAGAGAAGAGTACCCGAGACGAAGGCGATTCCTGGTCGAGAGAAAGGGGTGGAGGGCAACTCACCAGGGGGACACAGAATACTATTTTAGGCTTCCGGAGTAGTACCGTGTGTTTCTGAAGTGTTGTCGTAGTTCTTTATTTCCCTGTCATCCAAAACCCACTTCAGGTCAAATTCATGAGAAAATTAGGTCCAGTGCGTTAAGATTTCCGTTCCGATTTTAAACTAGAGCCTATAGGACTAAAGGTCGGACAACCAAAAAGGATGTAGAGTCACAGTAGAAAGAACCCTCTACCGACGACTCTCCCCACCGTAGGTCCTCTTACGACAGTCTACGAGGTCACGACCCTCGAATCGAAACGAGAGGAAGACCTCGAAGAGACCACCGAGTCTCACATTTCTTAGACGGACGTTCCGTCCTCGGACCCCAAACTAGGAACCCACTCTTTCTAGAGGACCTCTTCCCTTACCGATGGGTGAAGTGATAAGAAAGGACCGAGGACGGTGGTCTCACCTAACGTTTCTGGGGTACCTGACGTCGGGTGGTCCGAAGAGACAGATACTCTAAAAAGGTCTGTTCCTATGACCTCACCCAACAGTAAAGGAAGAGGTCCCCGAACAGGGTTGGGTCCCTAGCTTTGGTCCGTCCGTCTAAGAAATGGTTGACTCGATGTTCCCTTTGGGAACAAAATGAATCACAACACGTTTTTAAAAAACGTGTAAATATTTTTATTTTTATCGATCGTACACGATCCATACTCAGATAATTCGTACGTTTGTACGAAATGAAATAAATCAGAAACACGGTGGGGATACTCCTCTCACGAAGATAATTAAGCGAAATATAATTATAAATTCCCTTTTCGGGTCTACACAACTCATTGACAACTCTCCGTGTCTTGAGGGGTCCCGGGGCTTCATCCTGAGTTTCACTCCACACTGGTCACCTCCCTCCCCTCCACCCTCCCATCCCCCTCCGTGTGGGAGAGTCGGTGACCGGACCATACTTCACTGTCTCCCCATTGATCGAGTGGGAACGAACAGGTTCCATCAGAAGTAGGTTGTCCACCTCTCCCCGAACACCATATTAAGGTGCTTCGTCGGAACTACGTACCTTCATAGAGACTTTCGAATTGTCAGAAAAGTGGAAAAAGAACCACGGTTAAAGGGGACTCACACAACATAGACGCCTTTCGTTAGTTTAAGACTTCAATATGTAAATTTTTCGGGATAAAAGAGGTGAGAGATTTTTATCTCACGTAATATTTCCTCTCTTAGGGTTCTCTACGAGAGTTGTGAAAGAATTTAGCTCTGGTACATTGAGACATAAACTTTAAGAAGATCTTGTTCTTCCTATAAAGACTATACAATGTAAGTAATTTTCCTCTATAAAGACTGATTAAAACTTCTGCACTTACACTTAATTTTTAGAGTAAAAGAATAATTGTTGCAATCATTTGAATCACTCATTTAAATGTGTGAAAACATACGTAAATTTCTTGTCAACACGAAAAAATAAGAAGATATGACCTTACCTCCAAGACCTTAAATCTTGTCCAAGAGTAGGATGTTAGAGACATCCGACTACTTTAGGAAGTGGACTTAATCTTCTCAACTCTTATGTGATCGAACCTATGTTCCTTTCCAAAGGATTACAGGGTCCTTGTAGCCGTCGTTTCCTTAATTTTGAGAGTCGTGTTCTCACTGGATCTAAGAGTACGGTACTTCGTTTTTCCCACAAATAAAAGATTACCTCATATAAGAGAAAGTGACCACCGGTACTTTTAGACTAGGACAGTCATCTCTATAAAATTACGAGGACAGTGTACACGGAAATTTTGAACTGACAACTGACAGGTCTTTATGGGGTTCGTGTATTAAACTTACAGACAGTTCCATACAAAGTAGAGTCTACTTTAGGATACTTAGTGAGTCGGTGTACTCACTACAGACGACGGTTTAAATCTAGACCTCAGTTGGCTTACCAGGATCTTCCTTTTGTATGTCAAGTATGTATTTCTTTAAAACCAAAGAGAGTACGGAGAAGGGTACAGGGGAAAAGGAGATATCTTCAGTTTTAGTGTCACCTATAACCTTCGTCTCCTTATTTACCTTTTACTGGGAAAATGTTACACCACGAGGGTTCCAGTCCCTTACTGGTTTTAATCTTTCAATGAACCAAAATAACACGTACGTTTCTGAATTGAGTCCCGTGTGTTGTGGGTGACGAAAAACCTTTACGGTGGACTAATTTTAAGAAAAATAAAAGTTAACCCAAATCTAAAAGACACACCCCTCTACATTTGTTCTGGTATTCCTCTATTCTCGTCATTTGACTTCAACCCACGAATCCGCGTGTAGTTATACTTTGCACCCGAGTCAAGATGACTACCCAAGAGTGAGTAAAGACAAATAGTTAGTTTCATGTCCAATTTCACCAAGTAAGTAATTTTTTACAAAACTCCGTTAAAAGACTACCAGGTCACCAACCCTGAACCGTAAAAGTGACCGTTCCAGGCCCAAACTAGGGACCAACCCTTTTATTCTAGGACGTTACTTACCTTACTTCGGTGTGTGTGTTTTTTTACAAAACTCACAATGATTTACAATGATTCCCTGTCCGTGACAAGGTCTACGAACCACTCTAGAAAGTCAAGATCTAGGAGATCACTCGTTTTGTTTCTGGGGGTAGAAGTTCTTCGAACGTAGGATCGGTTCCCTCTATCTTTTATTCGTTATTTGTTTTTTTCTTCATTAAATATTTTTACCCAATCTTCGACCATACACGTTACCCCCTTCTTTCCTTTCGTTCCCTGTTCCCTAGTTCTCAAGACACTACCCTATCGGTTCCAGCGGGAGTAATCTCCGATGCTAAACTAGTTTTGAACTGACTTGACATTCATGTACTTCCTCGACTGGTTCGAGACCCCTTTTCGGAAAGAATGTCTCCCTGGTCGAGTTGATTAAGGTCTCACCCTCACTCCGACCCTACGACCGTACATCTCACTCTCTTTTTCTCCTCTTTCTCTACACAAGTATCTCGTTTCACCTCCACACACACTCTTAAAATGAGACTTTCGGTAACATTGTTGAACCCGAGATGAGAGTCATTTTGTACCTTGGTGACGTTTCAAAGCTCTCCTTCTCATCACACCTTTGTGTCGTAAATTTTTCCCAGTGGCACCGGAGACATAATTCTTTTCTAAAATCGTCGTCTGAAAACTACGTCACTTTAGACAATACCCCGATGACCTTATTAGAACCGTTCTTTACTACCAAACCAATCTGGTATCCCCATCTGTACCTCTCTCGACTGCACTCCCCTAAGACTTATGTAAAACTTCTATAAAAGTTCAACAACCGGACTTATTGGCCCCCTTACCTCGACGGTAGTAGGCTCTACCCCTTCCGATGTCTACCTTGTCCACACCCCACCTAAAGTCGAACTATGCACAACTTAAACCTACAGATAACCTTTAAGTCCACTTCTACAGATCATCTTTATTCACCTATATTTTAGATCTCGAACCCCCCTCTTGTGACCCAAACTCTTTATGTAAACCCTCACCAGTCTACTCTAATTGGATCCCTGACACTCACGTCGTGAGTGTCAGTTTTAGGTGACTTGACACGGCAATTTGTTCGTGTAAAATAACATAGGAATATTCGTTGTCATAGGTCATCGATGTTCGCGCAAATCGTACGTGTAAAACAATAAATTTATGTTAAATAGCGATTTTCCTCGGTCTATTGGAACCACTTTACACACTTAGATCCTGATCCCGTCCGTCTCATGTTCTACTTGACACTGAAGAATATTACGGTCTTTTATTCCCTCTCAAGTTTTTTGCTACCCGAGCATCTTTTTACTGTCTCCTCTGCTACACTTCCCCCCGAAAGACTCGTTTATACGTTGATAAACTTTGAGTCGTACTTATTGTCCTCTCACCTAATATTTGGTGACTGATTCTTTTTCTTTTTTCTGAGGTGGTCGGGTATCATTCCTGCACTCATTTATTCATTTATTCTCTTTCGAGACTGGTTATTCCACCTTCTTTGTCACTTAATAATCATTATCGTTGGAAATATCATTATTGACTAAGTCCGGTTTTAGTAATTATCTATTATTTTAATTTATTTTTCGTTGTCCTATTAATGTATCATAATTTCTTAGAAAAGTGTCCACTGTGGTTAGGTTTTCCTTTTGTACCTATCAAAAGATCACCTGTTTCCATCTCCTCCATGGTAGAAGTGATTGATAAGTTGCAATCGTAGTGAACAGTATCCTCTTCGACAATAGACTGAGACGGACTACATTAAGTGGCTCCTGTGTTGTAGTGGACACGTCACCAGGACGGGGTTTCCATGTAGGGTGGGGAGTTTTCTCCATTGTAGTCTTTTTGGGTTTGACTTCGTATAAGAAGTTCATTTGTTAGACAGGTTTGAGAAAATTTTTTAATTAATTAATTAAAATTTAACATCTTATTAACTAAATATTATAACACAACCGAAAACGGTATGTAGTTGTGTTTTCTCGGTGTACGGAGACGAATGTGAGAATTTTTTATAGTTGAAGTATTTTCTGTCCTCTTGGGTCCATAACAAAGTATTATTACCTATGTGTCTATGTCACACGAATTACGTTACGTGCCGAGACTTGACCTAGGACCTGGGCGTGGGGGGGGGGTTTTTTTTTTAAGGTATTTACTGTAATCATCCTGTTAGACATTTTGACCCTATACCTGAAGATATACTCTATTATTATAGGATAGATATTTACAGAAGTGAAACTATTAACTTGACACCAATGTACCCTCTTAGGGAACAACAATCTTTTTATGTACAACTTTATAAATCCCTATTTCCCCGTACTACACATGTTGTTTAAGAGTTCACTAATACTTCTTTCATCGTCGTTCCATTTATTTCGTTTTATGTCGACCACGTAGACCCATTTCCCTGATGTTTACAAGAAACAAGGCAAACGTGTTTAAGGGATATTAAGACTACAATAATATATTATTTCTCAGATTCTTCCCTTTCTTACCCTTCCCTCTTTAGACTGTATTACTGTGCCTCATATAAGTCGAGAGTTCCTCAAAACGGTGCAAACCCTCGTTTCGTTACACCACTATAAAGATATATCTCGATATGTCTTACTTTAGTTCACACAACCATCTATTTACTTTAATTAATAAAGACATAATACATATTTGGACTTTCCTTTATAGGTATGTTACCAGATAAGGAAAAAAACCATCAGATACTTTAGGAGGGTAAGATTTTATGATCTTCTTTTAGAGGGAACACCGATTATCGTACGGACACAAATGTATTATCTTAGTCTTCGTTTGTTGAATTCGAACCTAATACCTTTATACCGTGTTTGTATCGTTTAACTTTAATACCTAACAAAGAACCATTTGAAGGTAAGTCGAAAGGTACATTCTATAAAATTCGTCTAAGCATCCATTCTATTACTGTGAACAATGTATGTCATTTATATCCACTAATCTCTATTAAAGACCAGTGGTTTTAATAGTAAAACTGATTTTATAAAGATTAGAGGACAACGGTACTCGACTCTTAGGTAAAAACGGAATTTCTTTTCTCCTTTTGTCGTTCTGAGAGAGGAATAAAAAATGGGAACATCAGTTTTACCACTATCACATGATTTTACTGTTACACCTAGAGAAAGTTAAAAATAAAAGTAAAAACTATAAAAAACAAGAATTAAAAATAAACTTTTTATAATACAATTTTTTATTTTATAGAATTAATGACTTAATAAACCATGGAAGATTTTAAAACGTTGACTCCATTCCCGAAGTGAACGGGGTCGGATCAAAACCGGGACAGACCGTAGAAACGTCGTCTTCGAGTCTATTACACTTTTTACAATTTATAATTTTATTTAGATATGAATTTTGGAAGAGTATCAATTAAAAAATACCATCACACATCCAATTTTTTATGTAATTATCGTATATTGTAGTAAGTAGTACCCTCTCAGTTTCAAAACCTTAGTAAACCAAATTACACATAAGAAATAAACACGTTTAAGAATGAATAACAGACTCTACCCGTCCATCCATAGACGGTTCTATGTCATAAACAACCACCGGTTATAGAAGATTTTATGTTTCCGTACAGCATTCATAGGTATATCGTGACGAGAGACCCAACAAGAAATTATATACTCTCTTATTAAGTCTTCACTATGACCCACTGGTAAATACTTTTACTATTTGAAAGTAAAAGAATGTACTCCTGTAAGTATTTCGATTTACTTTTTTTTTTGAAATTCCATCGAGAGAACTTCTCTAAGTTATTACTTTCTTTTATTTAAATAAATTTTTATTACAATTACTAAATAAATAGTTGACAGTAAATCCCTCGTGAAACACGACACTCTATTATCCTATCTTTTGATCCTATATTTGACTTCCATATCAACCCTCTTTTTTAAGTATATTTCTTGTTGGACACTTATTTAGTGGTACGACATATTATTAGGACCCATAACCGAAACCTTCACAGCTATACACAATATGACAATAATTCATTCTGGACTGTGTAAACAAAGGTTTTCCTGAAAGTCACTCATCGTATAAAAACAAAACTAATAATCCTCATGTCACTATCCGTAAAGACCTGTCTTTAAATTTACTAACCGATTCGATTTAAACCTTCTATCAAAGTAATTTTAGTCCGAAGGGACCACCGAGTCTACCATTCATCTCTTAGACGGACGTCACGTCCTCTGGACTCAAGCTATGGATCCAACTCTTCTATGGAACCTTTTCCCTTGTCGTTGGGTGAGGTCCTAAGAACGGACTTCTTAGGGGTACCTGTCTCCTCGGACCGCCCGATGTCAGGTACCGCAGAGTTCCTCAACCTGTACTGTGAAAGTCAATTTTCGGTCTTTCTTTTTGTGATTATGTCATATGATTGCGTATATATATCTTAAATCTTTCTACCATTGTTATTAGGACATACGCTCTGTCGTTTTCTCTGTGTCTACATATCTTGTCAGAAGACCTGAGACACCCTCTCCCTCTCCGACCCTACTAAACCCCCTTATCGTACCTTTGTGCATATTACAGTATATTCTTTACTTAGTGGTCAGGTCCAAGCTATGTCCTAGGGACCCCGACCACGTGACCCTACTGGGTCTCCCTACCACGTCCCTCTCCCCACCCTCCCCCCAAGTCCTACCCCTTGTGCACATGCGGGCACCGTCTAAGTACAACTACACACCGTCTTGGTTATGTTATAACATTTCATTAATCGGAGGTTAATTTTATTTGTTTAAATTTAATGTTTTTTTATTTTTAATTCGTTTTTTTTCTTTCTTAGAATTGTTTCACACATTATTATTTTATGACCCAAATAAGTTATGAAAATATCTTAATTTTTTGAACTAAATTTCCGTAAGTATCGATGGGATTACCACGAAAGACAAACCTAAAACATCAAATTACCCGATACCCAGGGGTATAAGAGTAAACCTTCAATGTTTTACAACGAGGTCTTCCGGAGTGACGGATTAGATACATGCGTAACTGAGACTGACACTTTCAGTAAAAGACGAACGAACAAGAGAATGTTTAAAGTGTTTAACATGTATAATTGTGTAAAGACGTGATAAATCTGTGATTAAAATCCCAATACTTCAAATATAACCGTGACGAGTATACCATTAAAAGTTTAAAGTGTTCGACCCTAACCGAAGTCACGTTTTTTACAATTATTTTTAATAAAAGTAAAACTCATGGAAGAGATACCGTAGAAGAGAAATGTCCCCGACTATGTAAAGCCATGATCCTCTTTAGAATTTGGATCTTTATGATAGACCCCAATTTCTTTTCGATATTCGAGTGGATATACTACTCCCACAAAAACAGTTGACATATGTATCAAGGAGGTTGTTACAGAAATAGATGATAATCCAAATTTTTCGGGTAAACCCAAAAGGTGTGGTAGAACGTCTTTTTGAACTTCCTGTAAAAACCGGTTGGGTTATAAAGGTCTTAAACTTATTAATCATTAACCACGTCTCCATCGAGTCCACCAAGACTCTTGTTTCTTACGAAAATACAAATTCACCTTTGAACGAAGATCGTTTGTACCTATGAGTTGAAGTATTTAAATTGTAGTTATGAAAGTCTCGTGATTAAGATGACTTATAAATTTTATTATAATAATTATTTAAGGTATTAGACTATTAATAACATGATTATTAATATTATGAATATATTAATAGTATATTAATATATTAGTGATACAATATTATTAATACTACTTTAAGGAACGACTCAATCACCGATAAGTTTATGAAAGTATAAGAAGAGAATGTCTTAAAATTATACAGTATGATTTCCCTATAACCATATTTGAATAGTGAGGAGTTCCAATCTTTGGTAGAATAGTTTACATTGAGGAACATAGATCACATTTTAGAACGATTAATACCTTCGGGGTATGTTTCAAACAACAACGTTAAACTAAGTTAAGAAAGTTAATTAAATATCTTTGTAGTAATAGTTCACGGTAAAATTTTGTTATTCGACTAAACATTTCACATTCTAGGATTTTGAATGTAAATATGTGATCGAAAACTTTAGTAAAAGAGTTGAGGGGGTTTACCTCAAGGTCTCTGGTCCACAAGGACGATGACGGTAAAGGAAACTGACTGGAGGTGGTATTGTACACGGGACACACTATCGTTTAAATGAGAATAAATGTGTAAACTGAATAATCTGATATTCCAGAGTCTCCGGTCTAAGTACCATCAAAAGAAACTTTAAAGTGTAATAGGATGTCGTCTATCCACGATTTATATACTACTACCTTAATTTATTAAAACGACATAGACACGAGATCAAGACTCGAGTTCTTACTACTCGGAACCTCTTTAGTCCAACTTTAAGATCAAAATTTATACACCAAAATTTTTTCTACTTTTTTCAATTAATCACACTAAAATCCTCAGGACTTTGCGTTTATCGTCCAAATGTCATATTGTGAAGAAAACATATCGGTTAAGAGTGGTCAAATCTTAAGTCCTAAGGACGTTTCAACCTTCCAATCATCTCAATAGGTCCTACCGTTAAAAGAACTTTCGTAAGTACTCCCAAAATTCTAACTTTATTGGATACGATTCCACGTCAACGGGATATCTATTTTAAAAATTTCTGATTACTTTTTTTTTGATCATCTCTATTATACATCTTTTATTATAGTTACATAAAATTTTTACATATTACACCTGGAGATCAAAAGAACTGTTTCACGATTTGCTCTGATCACGAGTGAAGTTGGATGTTAACTTCATAAATTGTGAAGTTAGATAATAGTACACGAAAATCCTTTAAAGTACCCGAAGGGTCCACCGTGATCACCATTTCTCGGGAGGACAGTTACGTCCTCTACCTTCTCTACGTCCGACTCAGGGACCCAACCCTTCTAGGGGACCTCATCCTTTACCGTTGGACGAGGTCATAAGAACGGACCTTTTAAAGTACCTGTCTCCTCGGACCACCCGATGACAGGTACGTCAGCGTTTCTCTGCCTGTACTGACTCGCTGACTTGTGTATGTATGTGTCGTTTAAAGTATTAAATATTAAGTCTGACCCGACATTACTGAAATCAGTTTAGGGTCGTAAGTGTCTAATCATAGAGATCTGTAATTTCAGAGGTAAAGAAGTATTTTCTTGGTCTACGGTTCTTTAGAAATTTTATATTGTTGTTATAATACTATAACTATATACTATATATCTTTCGGGATTTCTGAGGTAGTTTTTTGGGAAACTTATTAACTATAATCACTTCAACAGTCTATTTTTTACTTATGTGCTTCTAGACAACGGAAAGATATGTGATTACTGTTTGTCTTACTCTTTAATTCTTTTACTAGGGTCTATGTTAATGTAATTTTTCTTATTTTACGACTCCTTATCTAAATTGGTTCCTCCACTTTCTAGACATATGATTTTTGATGTTCTGTCGTTATTTTTTTTTAACTTCTGTTTATTTACCTTCCTATAAGACACGAGTAGTTAGTCTTCTTAATTATAACATTTTTTAAAATGGGTTTTATAGGATGTCCAAGTTACGTTAAGGATAGTTTTAAGGTCACTGTAGGAGATACCTTTATCTTGTTTATTAGGTTTATAAACGTACCATGGTGTTTTCTTGAATCTATTGGTTTTGTTGGAATTGTTTCTTCTTGGTTAGACCTCCGTAGTGTGACCGACTAAAATTTGATAAAATGTTTCGATATCATTAACGTATCATACTATAACCGTACTTTTGTCTGTTTATCTAGTCCCCTTATCTTATCTCTCGAGTCTTTATTTGGGAAACGTATATACCAATTAACTAAATACTGTTTCCTCGATTTCCATATGTTATCCCTTTTCTCAGAGAAGTTATTTACCACAGTGGTAACCATTGTTGTACTTACCTGAACCTCCCGCAATACGATTCACTTTTTTCTGGTCAGTCTCTTACTGTTTACGGCATATTAGAGAGGATGTACACCTTAGATTAGACCCAGTATTCATGTCTCTTGTCTAACCACCAACGGTCTCTACCCCCATCCCCACTGGTTTTACCTACTTCTCTCATAATTTATAAAAATTTGTCTCTTCTTGTCTTTTCTCTTATGAAACAGATAAGACCAGAAAGTTTTCAGTAGTCACCAGTATTTACTGGTATAAACAAATAAAAAGGACATGTATAATGGTCGTCAGTCTTTTACCGTGAATCTTTGATTCCTGTTTGTTTCTATAATGAACAGGATATTATAGTTCACACCTCTGACAGGAGTGTACCCAACTATATATAAATTCTGTTTCAGTCATGTTTACTGGAGGCTTTAGGTTCTCGTTAAACTAACTCTATTTTATCTTTAATTTAAGGAATCGTAAACCCCTTAAAAGATTCCGGAAATTGTCCTTTTATTCTTTTAGTCAACACTATAGGTTTTTGTTTGTTTTTACGTCTGTTGTATTGTAATTGTTATTGTTTTAGTGGTTTTTTTTCTCTCCTTTCCTTGTTTTTCTTTTGTTTGGATTTGGTTTTCTTTTGAGTAGTAACGGAATTGTAAATTGAACTTCAACCTTTTAGTTAAACTCAATTTTCCTCGATCCAATAAAATTCAAAGGATTTACGTCCAAGACTTGTCTCTACATCATTTCGGGGTACAGTAATCGAGAAGATACATGTTGTTTATGAGTGCTGAAGAACTACCGACAGTGAACTTCTTCTCGATACGAAGTTGTGACGGTGACTCACCCTCCTTCACCTCCTTCTTCTCAAAAATTCCGTTTCTCTTGACAAAGAGATCAAGATGAAAAATTGCAAATAAAAAAATTTAACGGTTAAGAGAAAATACGAGAACTGTCATTTCTCTTTTGGTTTTACCGACTATACTCAGGATCTTATCTTACTTGAGAAAGGAGTCAAGTGACATAGGTGTGGACGACGGAACGGAAATCTTTTGCACGAATCTTTCACAAATTCTCCCAATTTTAGGAACAGGAGGAGTTGGTAGGTTACTTGACCAAATACCGTTTTACACGACAAAGATCAGATAATAAAACGGATGGGGTTTTAGGTGAAGTTGGGTACCTAATACTTAGAGATTGAAGCCCCAAGTCCCTATCAACTTTTTGATAAAGGAAAAACATTCCTTCCTTTTCGGAAATTTTTATTCGAGAATTCTTAAGAGGCCCGTTATCTCTCCAAAAAGTTTTAGAGTCAAACTTACTTTAAATTTACTTAATCATTCGTAGTTTAAAGAAATCAAATTTTCCTCTTTATACACGGTCCGTGTTACACCAAAATAACTTGAGAGGCGAAGAGTCACAAACTTTACAAATCGTTTAGGGTTCAAAACTCCCGTTACCAAACACCACTCGTTTAACTCCACTGGTTTGAAAGTCAACTAAGATTCAGAGGTCTCCAAATTTTCGCCAACGTAATTGAGAGATCAAGGGTCATACATAAATTTTATTCACACCAGAAAATAGCCTCTATGCACAAACTTAACAATATAAAGTGATATTTTTAAGGTCTAAACACAACATTATATGTAGACGAGGAACGGAAAGTGAGAGAGACGAGTAAGATGTGGGGGTGGGGCCCTCTCACCCCCATTAGGAGGCTAACAGAGGTCAACAGGGGAGGTTAGTGAGAGTGGATGGTGACTGTCTAAATAAAGAGTTCGTGCTGCGGATGGTACAGTCGGGGAGACGAAGTTTAAGAAGTCACCGAGGGGTTACAGATGTATCGACATGATAAAAAGACCACGAATACCAGGAAATGTTACAACTACGGTTGAATAAAAGGGTAAAAATAGAGGGTGGTCAGGGGAACGTCTATCTATCCAGAGACAAGACCGACAAAAAAGGGGAAGGGTCCAGGGAGTTCGAAGCCATACTAAGGGTGTGAAGAGTCGACTAATTAGTTAACTAATGATAGAGGTAGATATCTTTACGGTAATTGGGAAGTTATCGGGTGGAGTTTATTGAGGAGGAGTGAAGGGTCAGTCTACGTAAGTCTAGAAGACACTCGGGAGATTACGAAACGTCAACCCTAACCTCATTGGTCGCAAGAATTGAGAGGACGGGCAACGACGTGTGTGATGATATTCGGGATAATCTCATCCTGGTGCACCCACGACTATCACCATTTCTTAGACGAACGGTCACGTCCTCTACGTTCGCTGTACCCAAACTAGGGACCCAGTCCTTCCAAGGTACCTCACCCTTTACCGTTGGGTGAAGTCATAAGAAGGGACCTTTTAGGGTACCTGTCTCTTCGGACCGTCCGATGACAGGTACCCCAGAGTTTCTCAGTCTACACTAACTCGTGTGTGTGTACGGACATATCACACCACCGACCGAATTTTCTACGAGTAACTTGTTCCCTTACTTCCCTATCCACTAATAAATAATAATAAAAATTGGTAATTTTTTTAGTTTCATATCAACTAAATGTTACGACACAATCAAAGTCCACAAGTCGTTTCACTAAGTCAATCTGTGTATAATATATAGAGATAAGAAAAAAGCCTAACAAAGATGAATCTAATAATATCCTGTGACCTCTAGACACGATATCAAGGGACATGATATGTGTGTCCAGGAACAACAAATACAAAATATGTATCATCACACACATATAATTAGGGTTTAAGTGTGAAATAGAGAGGACCAGGGGAGGGTGGGATAGAGGAAACCATTGGTATTTAAACGAAAGATACAGATACTTAAATAAAGATAAAACATTTATTTCAGTAAATATAGTCAAAAATTGTAAGGTGTACATTCACGATAGTATACTATAAACAGAAAGAGAAAAACTGAATGAAGTAAACTATACTAATTGAGATCCAGATAGGTACAACGACATTTACCGTAATAAAGTAAGAAAAACTACCGACTCATTATTAGATACCACACACATATGTATACATATATATATGTATAAGAAAATTTTTAATAAATAAAAATTAACTACCTATTAACGAAATGTTATAACACAACCAAAGACTAAGTAGTTGTACTTAGTCGGTACCCATATTTATACAGGGGAGGGAGAACTTGGGGGAAGGGTGGAGGGTGGGGTAGGGTGGGGAGATCCAACAGGGTCTTGTAAGAAAGACCTCATTCCACTAGTAACCAACTCTATCTTTGAAAAAGAAAAAGGATGGAGAACATCGTGTAATAAAAGGAGTACTACGTGTGGAGGTGTCTTGACTGTCATTCTTACTTAACAGACCTCGTCCGTTCTAAGTAAGTAAAATATGTTGTCTATTGTCCCATTAGACGATACATCTTCTTGAACTTGAAGAAAAAGAAAACCTTAAACATCCTAAAAACTTTTGTAACATTCATATAGAAATCTCATAGGTAGTCGTCTCTGGACCCATCCTTACACCTGGAGGTTTTTAAAAGTCTTTTCCTAGGAAATACAAAATAAGAAACCTTTCCTTCAAGTAACACTCACTTAAGGAAAGAGAAAGACCCAATGTTACCTACGAACTCAATGACAGGTGGACTCACTTAGGAGACTTAATTACCTAACTTAGTTCACCCATAATATACATCAACCTTATATCGAGAAATTTACGTTTGTGGGTGAGATGAAGTCATCTCGAACTCTAAAAATGGACGTACAACTCTAAACAAAGAATACCGGGTACCGAGAGATACCCAATATCACCGTAGAATCCACATTAGTTTGCACATTGTGGCAATTCCTTGTTTAAGGGTGACTCTGAGTGTGGTAAGTATCCAGTTCCTTTCGATATCTAAACATGTGACTCAATCTCTTCTCTCTTCTTTAAAAATCTCCTAATAAGACCACAGTTGAACGTACTCATAGACTTGACAGGAGTTTCTATATTGACTGCCTAAATTAGATCTTGTTCGTGGGGACCGGAAGACAAGGTAAAGAAGACAGATATCGTTTTTGTCCCGAACCCCGGTCTCCCACTACCCTGATTCTTTATAACTCGTGGATGATCTATCAAATGTAAACAGTAGGATAAATTAAAAGTTTTTTCACCCATGACACTTCAGTCATAATGGTCCATTAAAGATGTCTACTTCGTTACCTAAATCTTCTCAAATGATTTACAAAGTGTTGTCGAATGTCCCATTAGAGGACACGTCTTCTTGTCTTTGACGGATTGACTATTCATCGTCTCGTCCCTGACCTTGGATTCAGATAGACTAAAAAGTTCTACGAAACAAGTAATATAAGACAAGAAATATCTTATCTTTTCCTGTTTCTTATCCCCCGTACACTGTCAGGTCGTACCTTGGAACAAAAGGGACTCCATGTCACTACATACTTATGAGTGCCTTAGAGTCTAAAGGAAGGAAAATTTTTTCATATCACTTTGTTTTCGTTCTTTTCCTGTAAAGTCACGTTAAGTATTTATGTTCACAAGATTTTGGTCATTTTTACATTTCCAACTTCTAATTTTAGTCATAGTAACTTGTTCTTACAGGCTCACTCTTTATGACCTCCCGATTATAACTTTCTGTCAGTCATTTTATTGATCTCTTGTTGGTCTCTTTATTGAAGTATCGTTTTGAACCTTCACTAAGATACATACATTGAAAGGACAAAGAGAGTGATTTACATGTTTACCTTATAACCCTCCACTTATTATTTAGTGAACACCCAAAATTTTAACTTTTGTGTACATAATGACTGTGACTGAATTACACTAAACTAATAATACAATAATGTGTTTCTTTAAGTGTCTGTAACCAATCATGGAGTTCGAAACCTTTTCTGATTGTAAAAACAACACATGTATCTTGTCTCGCCGGCAAAGACCCCTTCCCTTTCTCACCCTCCATGAACCCGTTTGTCCGACGAGTTTTATTTTGACACTGTCCTACGTGTGACCGGAGCACAAATTGGTAAAGGCTCGGCCCGGAATTTCCGAGGATTCTAAAAATGGACTTACCACGGACGACTAGTTCTACACTAGACTCTCACATTAGGATGAACAAAGTGTACCGGATCACCTAAAGAGAAAAGAGGTCAAAAGAAAGGAGATCTTTTGAGTAGATAGAACATGCACAAAAGATTTATAAAGATTAAAGGAGATTTTACAATTTATTATAAGATTATCCGTTTCCAATAAATTATTTGTATATTATAAGAAACCATCGACAGTTACTTACTTTTATTTCATGAAATTCGTACTCAACCGACAAAAAAAAAAAAAAGGACTCAGAGAGAATCACGAATCTAGATTCGTCACAGTATTAATGACCCTTCCGAGGTAAGTGTTGATAAGTGACTCGTGAAAGAGACACATCCATGTGTTCCATGACACATGAACTTGTGTGTTTTAAAAGTTCTGTCACAAAGACGGGAGTAGATGGGTCTCCTTCCACCATCTTACGAGAGAAATGGTAGAAGTGATGGAAACAGAGATGAAATCGATACTACCCTTTCCGTATAAAACTGTATTTTTACGGATCTTTAATAGTATATTTCGTCTTTTATACTCGTTCTTTCTTTTTCTAATATAGTAGTGTATTAGAAAAAAAAAAACCTACACTCGGTAAAATTTTAAGAATAACTTAAACAATGGTATGACGAGGACAAAACACGAACTAAAAAAAAAAAATGGAGTTCCGTACACCCTAGAAGTGAGGGACTGGTCCCAAACTCGGGTGTGAGGGACGTCACCTTCCGTTTCAGAATCGGTGACCTGGAGGTCCCTTTAGGACCCTACTAAGTGAAAGGGGAACGGGAACTACCTCAGTCTTCCGTTCTACCGTGGACTCTGCATCCATTCCCTTCCCCTTCTCTCCGCTCCTAGTCACCTGTCTCGTCCTCTTTTCCTTACTTCTTCTCTCTAGTTTTCTTCTCTCTGTATGTTCGTGGGTTTCCTCCACAGAGATGACAATTCCGGTTAGACTCTTCCTTACATTCCTAGCACAACAGAGTGGGAGACTTACGGTGTACCCAAACCCTAAAGGATGTCACTCCAACACAAGAAGGACCAGTATCTGACCCAGAACGTACAAGAAGGTCTACTTCATTTCGGATTGACGTCCCCATCTCACCAGTCAGTCTTTGTACAAGGATAAAAGTCCTGATATCTTAGTGTCTCGAGATTTTTGTTCGAATATCTCCGAACATGGGATTTTTTTTTTTTTTTTCACTTATATGTAAATTGAACGATCTCGACATCTTTCTGGACGAGTTCTTCCTCAACACCTCTACATGATCCGTTCCTTAGTTTCACCTTACTGTATCTTTACGTGCTTATTCATCATATACTTCACAGACCCGACTCCAAATAGAAGGAAGACAGGAGGAGCGAGTAATCGGGACCTGTCGAGTCTCACTTCTCAAATTGACGACACGGACTTCCTTCCCCACTACCGATACCTTAGTTAAGTCGATTCTCTCTAAGTCGACCTCTCTAGGCCTCTTTTAGACAGGAGTTAGTAGAGTTATCGAGTAAAAAGGAAGACAGAGGTAGAGAAGGGAAAGGAAGAAGGAAGGAAGGAAAGAAACAGATTTGTAATTCATTCCTAAATCATCGTCGTCACAATCAGTGAGTCAGTACAGACTGAGAAACACTGGGTTACCTGACTCGGGTAGTCCGAAGAGACAGGTACTCCTAAGAGGTCCGTTCTAATGACCTCACCCAACGGTAAGGGAAGAGGTCCCCTAGAAGGGTTACACCCCTAACTTGGGTCCAGAGGACTTAACGCCCGTCTAAGAAATGGTAAACTCGATGTCCCTTAGGGGTTTATTCCCGAATGAAACCAGATCTGTGACCCACCACGACCCCCACGTCTTTAATACTTCTGTACCGGAGAAGGGAATTTCTCAAGGAACATTTCTTCCTTCAAGTGAGGACAAGGAGGTGTCGTCATTATCAGATTTTGACAATCGGACCGAACCCTCCCACTATGGCGTGAGAGGACCCTGGGGGTCGACGGGAAGATTGTCCGTCGATCACACGGACCCCAGAGATCCTCGTCGATACTGTGGTACTACCAAGAACAAGGTAGAGTACGTCTACTCGGTACAATCGTGACGAGACGAACCTCAGAGTCGGTCTCCCCACCAGTTCGATCCGTCTTGGATGTCTGGCATCCAATTTTTTTCACATTATTTTTTTCACATTATGGCACACTATAGTGAATATACGTCTTAGAATTTTTTACTATGTTTACTTGAATTAATGTTTTGTCTTTGTCTGAGTGTCTGAATCTCTTGCTTGAATGGACCCCCCTCCAAACCGCCCTTCCCTGTCAATCCCTCAAACCCTAACTGTACGTGTGTGACGATATAAATTTTACCTATTAGTTGTTCCTTGATGACATACCGTGTCCTTTGTGACAAGTTACAATACATAATTGTTGTTGTTTAAGAACTCTTTTCGTTTAAACTTTTTCCTATATATGTACATGTATATATACATATATATATACACTTAGTGAAACGACATGTGGACGTTGATTATGTTGTAACGATTAGTTGATATAAGGTTATATTTTAAATTTTTCAAAGGGTTTTGTCACATTAAGGTTCCTTCTTCGGAAACCAGAGCTCACTCTAGTGGTCCGAGTTCGGAACCAAGAGGTCAAGACTATTTGCTTTTAATTAGGTGTACCTCGTATAAGTTGTTTCTCTAATCACCTTACACATTCCGTTAACGTCAGTCTTACGTTTGTAGTAGACCTTTTTCAATGAATTGGTTAGTTACTTATAGAATCGAACTGAATCAAACGTTAATCTATCCGTTATAGTTTGTCTGTCTAAGACTACCTTCCCCGTCGTCTTTGTCAAATTTCGAACCCCAAGATAGAGTCTTCTCGTGAGAGATGAAACCCCTCTCGACCTTCAACCCCACCTTTTCAACTCTCTTCTCTACCTCCTACCACTTTTCAGAAGAGGTAGGAAGAGCCGTCAACGACCACAAGACACGACCAAAGGGTGTCGGTTGGGGTGGAGGTTGATATAAATCGTTTCGTTAATAAGTAAACATAGTCTTAACGGTATAAATGAACAACAAGAGTGGTCGACTTGACAATCAAGGAACTCCCATCCTCGATACGGAAGTCAAGTCAAGTCAGCGAGTTAGTACAGGCTGAGAAACGCTAGGGTACTTGACGTCGTGTGGTCCGGAGGGGCAGGTAGTGGTTGAGGACCTCAAATGGGTTTGAGTGTAAGTAACCCAACCACTACGGTAGATTGGTAGAGTAAGAGACAACAGGGGAAGAGGAGGACGGAAGTTAGAAAGGGTTTTAGTCCCAGAAAAGTTTACTCAGTCGAGAAGCGTAGTCCACCGGTTTTATAACCTCAAAGTCGAAGTTGTAGTCAGGAAGGTTACTTGTGGGTCCTGACTAAAGGAAATCCTACGGAATAACTGGAAAATTAGGGGTTGTAAATCGTGTTACCTCACTTAATTTCTTCTCTCAGTTTCTTTTGTAGTAACTAAACCAGTAAACCTGGGTCCCCTGGGTCAAGAGGTTAATTTTTTTTTTTGACTTGATTATTATCAATAGGGATAAAGTTCAAATATTCGTCTCTTTGTCGTATGGTTTTAAAATTCCTTGAATCCAAAAATTTTTTTTGTTGTATTGTTTCTCGAACTTGTTCATCTTGTTCTCTGTAGATTCTCGAGGGTGGGTAGAGTCATTGACTATGACAAAGAAACTGAGGGTATTATCTTAATTAATTTTTTTTAGTCCAAGATAGAAATGACTCTTTTCACAAAATTTAAGAGGTAAATGACGTTTATTTGGAGACAATCAACAAAAGTTACTATTCGAAAGATTTCTTAATTACTTTACTTACAGTTTAGTAATGAAACTATCGAACATACAATCAGTGAGTCAGTACAAGTCGAGAAACACTGGGGTACCTGACATCGGGTGGTCCGAAGAGACAGGTGTCCTAATAGGTCCGTTCTTATAACCTCACCCAACGGTAAAGGAAGAGATCCCCTAGAAGGGCTGGGTCCTTAGCTTGGACCCAGAAGACGTAACGTCTTTCTAAGAAATGGTAGACTCGGTAGTCCCTTCGGACACATCGAACACATCCTGTACAAGAAAAAAGAGTTCGTATACACGATTCGGTCGAAAGGGTCACATACCTTTAGTCGGAGAAAGAATTTTAAGGCCCGAGTCTGAGAGTCATTTTTGGTTTTAGACAGGTCGAAGAAAACTCAGGATCTCTTGTAGGGAGACCATTACTGTTCGGTATCAGACGGGAGAACTACTGGACCAACCCGACTGTCTAAAGTGTGACAAATTCTTACTTTTCACTCCTCACACACGAGACCTCTGGGAGGTCTCGTTAAGGAGTATCACAGTCTTTCTAGTGTTATCCCGAACTTCAAGTCTTCAAGTCAATTCAAATTCCAGTAAGTGGGACCTTTCAAAAGTAATTGAAGTAAAAAAGAGAAAGAACATGTTGGGTTGCTTACGACGTCAACGTTTAAAGAGTCGTACTGAACTAGTTTTAGGTGAGTTTTAATACGGTTCTTAGACGAAAAATTTCGATACGACAGTTTTAGACGTCGGGATCCTCCGAATCTATTAAGTCTTTCATAGACTAAAAGTCATTTGCCTAAAGATCGATATAACTTAAAGTCTAAGAAAGTCCTCGAGGTTAAGACTTTATAAAAAGAATTTTCGTTGGTTTGAGACTTTCACTGACATTTTTATGAAATGGTTGAAACTCGGTTGTTTGAAGCATCAATTGTTCGGTGTTAGTTATTTTGATATTAATATTATTTTATCTTATGAAGATATTAGTAAATCTTTGGTATCTCGATTTACAAAATATAAATTCTATGGAATCTTGGTTTATGATAGTGACTATTTATGTTTTGAGTTTGACCTAATTATTGATGGACAATCAGTCGGCACTTCACGAATTCTTCGTTGATTTGAGTTCTCACGATGACCTAAATACTCTAGTTTTGTCTTCCGTGATCCCTTTGCAACACCCCGTAAAAACTTACAGTGTTACGGTCTTTCTCCAACTTACCTTAAATCTCCTTCCCTCGGTCCTTACGACCCTCAGGACTTCACACGCCCTGTCAAGGTGTACAGTTTCTCAACAGGCCATAGAACAAGGTTTAAAAGTCACCGATGACTCCGTGAGTACCTCCACTTTTAAGACGAATATTGATTAATAGACTTGGATCTTGGATTGGGACAAAGGAACAAAAGGTACATTCGTGTTTCATAAGAAAACACGAATATACGTTTCATGTTTAATTATCAAACACGAAATGTTATATCGAATTGTAAGAGAAAAGTCCTTACGTTGGTGGTACGTTTAATTCCCTCCTTACATTAAAACCGTCCCTCTGCACCTGTTCTGAAATAGTCGTCAAAAGAGGAAGAATCCTTTAGTGGTCACCGTTTTGACGAATGCCATTACCCAACACGATGACTATATTGTGTGAACAGGGTCAGACATCATCATCGACAGTAAGTGTCGCTAAGACGTACACCCACGTCATAGACTGATGTAGTACCACGGAAGATTCTTCCAATAGGGACCCGTAAATGTATAACTTTTGTAATACGCTACAAAAGTAATTTACACCGAACAGAACATCAAAACGAAATCTTATGACAGTCCTGGAACCTAACTAAAAAAAAATTAAATACACTTGTTCATCCGATACCTGAAGGATAGTTTTATCATATCCTCCTGTAATATTTAATACACGATATTTTATCTTCGGAACTCAGACTCTTCCAATTTTCGGTAAGATGGTACACCTTTAGATTGACCACTGCCACCATTTCGTTGTCTGAGGTCAGGACATTCTTCCAGGAGCATTCCTACGTCCTACGGAGCAAGGTCCGCTCTTACTTCCAGTCTCAGGGGGGTCAAAGTGAGTAGGTTCTCCGTAATAATGCCAGAAATGGTATAGGAGAATGTGTCGATAAATGAATGATAGAGAGAAATTTAGTTTACTTAAGTAAAAATGAATTTACATAGAATTTAGTTAAACCATAGTTATTTTTGATCTAAAGTACACGATCGATATGAAAGGAATCATGTAATTTTATTTACAATGATAGTTTCCTTTTCTTTTTTCGAATAAGGATATTGTCATTCTAGAATACATAGGAAACTATACATGTAACGTGAAACCCTTTAACACAATATTTTCACTATATATAATTGTTTCCGATATCCGAACCTTTTGTGTTAAATTCCCGTTCCCTACTAAATCAACATATACAATTAAAAGAAATAAGGAATCCTTTTTTGCATACAAGAAAAACGATTCTATATAGGACTTATAACATAAAGTCCGCAATTACGAAACAGTGTTTATACTTATGAAATCTTACCTTATATACAATATACTATGGACATGGTGTATTACAACGATCAGAAATACTTTTATAAGAAATGACTTGAGAATAAACTTTCTGAAAAACATTGTTCCGTTTAGCAGTCGGTGACAACAGTCGTATAATACATGTTTAATTGATATCATTTTTATCTTATATGGTAGGTATCGTTGTTCAGAAAAACTTATTTGTGGTATTTATTAAACAAATAAGTAAGCTGTTTATAAACAGTTCGGAAATGGTTCACGTTTCGTGACAAGAGCTGTGATCCTATGTCGTCACTTGTAGAAAGGAATACATCGAAAATAAAATAACTATATTTTACTCTTATTCGTTTTAATTAAAAGTAATTAAGACTCTTCCTTCGGATTCAAACCGTAGTCCCCTACGCATGTTTACTAGGACAGTAAACTGTAAATTAAGATATGTCAATTCACTAAAATTACAAGAAAACAAATTACAGAAAATTGTTATATGATAAAACAACTCGAGTGTATCGAGTCTCCGTGTCTTTGTTTGTTGACTTTGTTTTTTACCCGTTCTCTAGATTTATCTGTAAACAGGTTTCCTCTGTATATCTCTATCGGTTATCCGTCTAAATTTTTTACGAGTCATAGTCATTAATAGTCTGTTTACGTTTAAGTTTGGTGTTACTTCATAGTGAAGTGAGACAGTTTTACCGGTAGTAGTTTTTCAGATGTTTGTAATCTACGACCTTTCACACACCTCTTTTTCCTCGTGAGAATGTGACAACCATCCTTATATTTAACCACGTCGGTGATACCTCTTGTCATACCTCTGAGGAATTTTTTGATATAATGATATAATGATATATTACGACACTAGGGTAGGGAACAGAATATAGACCTTTTTTGATATTAAACTTTTTTATGTATGTAGAGTTACAAGTAACGTCGTGATCACTTGTCATCGGTTCTGTGACTTCGTTGCAATAACTACCCAATAACTACCCAAGTAGACATAGGTAATTGTCCATTTACCTATTTCTACACCATATATATACACACATATATATATGTGTGTATGTATACAACAACAAATCAACGATTCATCACAGACTGAGAAAACACTGGGGTATCCGACATCGGACAGTCCGAGGAGACAGGTACCCTAAAGGATCCGTACTTATGAATCCCAACGGTAAAGGAAGAGGTCCTCTAGAAGGGTCGAGTCCCAAGTTTAGACACAGAGGACGTAACCGTCCGTCTCAGAAATGGTGACTCGATGGTCCCTTTCGGATATATATATCGGATAAATTTATCGGATATATATACCTACCTATATATATACCTACCTGGATCTTTAATAGTATGATTCACTTCATTTGGTCTGTTTCTGTTTATAGTATACTATAACGACTATACATCTTGGAACTTTTTTCTATGTTTACTTGAATAAATGTTTTGTCTTTATCTAAGTGTCTGTATCTTTTTGAATGCCAATGATTTCCCCTTTCCCCCCTCCCTATTTAATCCTCAAATTAATTATATATGTGTGATGACATATATTTTCTCCATTGGTTGTTCCTGGATGACATATCGTCTCCCTCGATATGAACTATAAAACATGATTGGATATTCCTTTTTCTTAGACTTTTTCTTTTTTTTTTGATGTATACATTGACTTAGTGTAACGACATATGGACTTTGATTGTGTTGAAACATTCAGTTGATATGAAGTCAATTTCTATATATATGTGTGATAAAATAACTACGAAACGTATATACAGAGAACAGGAAAATTTTAAGGTGAGGTGTTACATTCTTTACCTTAAATTCTCAAGGAATTATGAAGTCGAGTTCAAAAGTAAAAAGTATGCATTAAATTTAACAGGAATTTAGTGGAACTCAGTGTGAAAGAATAATAAGTACGGTAATTATAGTAACCATTTACCAATAGTCTCGGAGAATTAATAGTGAAATTCCTCATATTACAAGGAAGAGAATTAGAAGAGATAAATTCTGGAATTTTATATTATGGTTACCCACTAAATTCCACTATTTTCGACAATTTATCCATCAAGTTTTTATGATGGATAAAAACTTATCCATCTTACAAGATCCTCTTGTAAGGATAGTATACTTGTGTCACTGTAATTAAAGGTATGTCACCCACAAAGAGTGAATAAGTTGATAATTATAATCCACTTTAAATAAGTAATATAATAAGACAATCAGTAAAGGTTTGTTGACTTTATTTTTGGGTGACCAAAATCTAATAAAAGTTCAGGTTCCACCATGGTAACCAGACACGTTCGACTCTTTTCCTTTAAAATTCTTATTTTTTCGATTTGAGTTTTTTCTAACAAAACTTCAAGTTCAATTATTAACGACAATTTTTATTAACTGAGACTGAGAAAGATTCTAAGACTCTCTAGTACTCAGTGACTTCTTTTTGGTTCAATACGGGTTTATCGAAAATACAATCCACTAAAACTAACTATGTTAAGAAAGTTTTGTCCAATAGACACAAACCGTTCAGGGTTAATTCTCTTATAAGTTTACCGATCGCATACGAACAGAAAGTTATATACTTAGTTAGGAATAGAAAATTCATTAAAGGAGTCTCCATAATAGTGAATAAACAGAGACTTTTATTAAAAAATACACTTCTAATTCTACGAAACCGTCACCATAGTTCTCATCACAACTGTAAAACCTTTGGATTACTCTGGATCCTTTTTATTTACGCTATCTCTTTTAGGAGATTATACAAGAAATTCTCTTCTTTCAAACAACAAACAAAGGAAAGGTGACAACCTCGATTCGGTAGTCTTGTCACGGACTGTGTGTCATCCACGAGTTATTTATTGATAACTCACTTACGCGTACGAGTCAGGACAGACTGAGAAAACGATGGGGTACCTGACGTCGGACGATGTGAGGCGACAGGTAGCCTAAAGGGTCAGTTCTTCTGACCTCACCCAACGGTAAAGGATGAAGTCCCCTAGAAGGACTGGGTCCCTAGTTTGGACGTAGAGGACACAGAGGACTATACCGTATACCTAAGAAATGGTGACACGGTGGACCCTTTAGTTGACTCACTTATTCAGCTACTTTTTCCTAGGGTCGTCGGACTCACACAGACCTCTGGACGGATTCCTCCTACGGCAGGAATAGTCCCTCCCACCACCCTTCGGAAGGTGGTCTTTCAATGTCCCCCTAGTAGGAATCTTAGATGACACACCGAAACGTGGGACTGACACAGGGTGTATCGAAACACCTGAAGACTAAGAAGAACCACGAAGGTGACGGAGAATACGGTTGACTTCTATTTTTATTAATTGTCTTGGGTGGTGGTACAGTTCTCCCTATTTATTTCGACATGTATTTTTCACGAGTCGTGTATCTTACGAAAGTTATTTGTAGTCGATTAAAATCTCATTGTTACTATGTAAAATATAACTATGACCTAACTCTAGGACGTGAAAGATACATTGACAAATTTTATCTTAACCTGTAGTTTTCGTTATATACGACAAAAATATTCCGATAGAAATTTCTTCAGAACGACAATCTATATCTTCTAACCTGATTTCCAAGATTTCACCATCTCTTACGATAAAGTGACATGTCGGTCCTTAGTGACCGGTAAAGTAACATTAAGTCAAAATTATAATTCTTCTTCTTTGGTGAACGACAGGTTCCATGCTCCTTCCTCTTTTGCACAAAAAGAAACGTGTACCTGAAAATCCCTAAGAGGTAAAATAATAATAATAAAAAAAATGTCTCATTTGCTGTTTGATCATAAGTTCTATCGGAAACCAGATCAAGATTGGTTAGGGGTACCAAGTCATTTTCAAGTCGGATTAAAATGTACTTAAGATTAATGTACAAGAAGTTGACACGGTAAGGGAGGGAAGTTGTGATATGTGAGTGAGATCCTAAATTTCTGTAAGTGGAAATTTTACTTGGATCGGAAAGGGGTGAGGACCAGAAATAAGACTTACAAGAATTCTTTTCACAGGTGAATATTTTTAGGTTGGTGACAGGTTCATGGTTACGGTTGAAGGGGTACTCCAGGAAGTAGTCTTTCAGGTTACGAAAGAGATACTCTTGGAGGAGCCATGGACAGTCAAATAGACCACCATTAAATAGACCATAAACAGACTTAACACACGGTCGGAAAGGTGTCTACAAAACAAATAGAAAATAGAGGACATCGAGTATAGGACCGTGAGAAATATAATAGTTATGTACAAATTAGATCAAATAGAAAAGAAAGAAAAAAAAAAAATTTCTCTGAATGAGGTCCAGAAGGTTCCTCTTCCAAAAAACCCACCTGAAAAACGAAGAACCACAAATGGTTCTTAATAGAGGTTTTATCTTTTATTTCGTTTAGCTCATTCCGTGTTATACTTTCTTACTCTTTTCTTCTTCTGTCCTCTACCCCCTAAAATATAAAAGTGAACCGTTTCTAACAGTTCTTTGTCATCCGTTCTCTCCCTTTCCCCCACGATTCCGAACGTTAGATACGATTCCAGTTCAAGCAAATGAACTGATAAAGAACCACTGAGAACTCTCTCTTCCACGATCTTTAGAAGTGTAACGGAATCCTCGGTGTCGGTAACCCCCTTATTCTCGTTGCTCCCTTGTAGAAGGTCGAGGACGGATCTTCGTTTGATCGACGTCGGTGACGACAGGAGTACACTACTTAACCAAGGACACCCACCAACACCCGACCCACACGTTTTGTCTTCATTTTGAACAAAAGTGCCGACCTAAAAGGAAGGTCTAACATAATGAGTGTCTCGTGTTTATTTGGGTTCTTTCCCTCTCCTCAGAAACTGTCCTCTAATATTAAAAGAAACAAAAGTCAAAACATGACACATCTCTATACCCTCTCAGCCCCCACCCCGTCCTTACCCCCGTTCGAATAGGTATTCCTAGGTGTGGTACTCTTTTACCCTTCGCTACTGTGTCTGATTTGACAGGTTCCGTCCCGGTCCGCTCGTACGCCAGTGACCCTAATTAAAGGGAACACTACCGTGGTGTCGAAACCCTGGTGTCAACGACTCCCGTCCACCGGTCCACCGTGTGTCTTAATAGAGAGACCCGGTATTTGTGTACTGACAGTTCGAGTTTCCCAGAAGATCACTGGACAGAGATGGTGGGAGGTGGAACGAAGGATGAAGTACCTCTCTGACTTTCAGTGAACCACCCTTTAAGGAATGATACAACGATATTTTGGATATTTTGAAGGAGGAGACGTCTGTAAGAAACAAAGTAAGAGAGAGGGAGATAAAGGAAAGATCCTGTAAAACGAGACAACACCGTGACCCGCCCAGTCACCGTATAACGAATAAAACTTAATTTCAATGAATCCTTTACCGGTCACATTCTCTCTACGAGACTAAAAGGACACAGGTACTTTCGTCTTTTGGTTGAAAAGTACCCTTTCGTCACGAGGGACATAGACCTCCATCTTTCCGTGCGAATAGTAACCTTCACTTCACTTCACTTCACCGAGTCAACACAGGCTGAGAAACGTTGGGGTACCTGACATCGGATGGTACGAAGAAGTAGGTACCCTAAAAGGTCCGTTCTGATGTCCTCATCCAACGGTAAAGGAAGAGGTCCCCTAGAAGGGATGGGTCCCTAACTTGGGCCCAGAGGGCGTAACATCCATCTGCGAAATGGTAGACTCGGTGGTCCCTTCAGGGATGTGAATAGTAGCCTCTGACCCTTAAACCCAACTCTTTGGACGTACTCATTTGGAACCAAGAAGGAATCAAATGTTCGGGTTTGAGACAAATGTAAGAAGTGGATTGACCCGTGGAGTTTGGATTGAAAGAAGTGGGACAGTTAAGGAGTGTCTATATAAAACATATTTTTCATATTCTCATCGAAAGAAACCGGTGAAGTAACCAAGGTAAAGATTATCAGGTCGTTCGGGTACTTAATTTTGAACAAAGAAAAAGAGGACAAGTAGACAGAATACAGGTACAATAATAATCAGGTCGGTGTTTTTCAGTTCTCCCTATCTTCCCTTTTGAGGGGGAGGAGTTGTTGAGGGTCAATCCTGGAAAGAGTGAGTATATAAGGTACCAAGAAAGAGTTGGTCTAGTAAGAGTGGTATTAAAGTAGTACGAATTTACAGAACGTTTTTGTTTTGTTTTCTTTGTAGGTTGAGGTACAAAGGTCGATGGTAAAAGAGAGATGGTGAAATAAATGTTGTTATGAACCCTTTCTCTACCCAGACTGTAACGTCCCCCTCGAGTTATTTATAAACGACTTTCTTACTTTTTCACTTACGGCGGATCGTGTCGGTCGGGGGGCTTTACCAGAGGTTATTAAATTTTTTTACTAATCTTTACTTTCTTTAACGTTAATCTTTTTTTCTTGTTTATACATTTTCTTACTTTTTGACATTTCCCAATTATTTAGTGAGAGAAGTTATATGCAGTTACACAAATACATAATGTCTAAGAAGAGTTCGTAAAGATGTACACCAGTGTCTCTTTATCCTTATACTTATTGTCGTTATTATTTTCGGATGAAAATAACTCCCAGACAGGACACTACCCATGACACGCTCACGAAATGTGTGTAAATGAGTAATGGAAAGTGTTATTGGGATGCTCCAGACGCGAGAAGTTAGGAAAAGGTCGGGTCCTTCAACCTCTTGTCTCTCCAGACCCGTCAACGATGACGATCTTGGGTTTGGTTCCGTCGACCCAGGGTGATGGAAGTCCCCCTTCGAAATTAAAAAACAGAGTAACGTTCACCATTTTAAACAAAATATAGAAATTCCCTTACAAATTTATTCGTTTCAGACACACTGACGTACCTTTTTGTTACAGTTTTCCGGACTTAGGACCTAGAATTGAGAAACTAATAGTACCTTACTCAGTGACCCGGAGAGAAAAAAACAGACGACCGAAAAACGAACATTTTGACTCTTTTCCCCGACTTTCTAGAGAGCTCACGGAAGTAAATTTTCGAATATATACGTTTCACGATAAATTTACACTTAAGCTTCAAACCAAAGTACAAGAAACCTTATTTGAAGGAAAAATTTCCTGTTCGGTAGTAACGTTTCATGGTGTGTACCGAAGGTATTAGTGGGTCAGAGTGTTGAAGGTTAGTCTAAAGGTTCCTTCGGATCGTTTATTACAAAAGATCTGGTGCTGCCCTCGGTGAAGTAAAAGACGTAGGACTATCATGAAATAAATCCTTTTTTTTCCATGTACGAGATAAAGACCAGTTGTAAAAAAAAAGAAAAATTATTAAAAAAAAGGGGAACTTATACTTTCCTTATGTACGAACACTGTATTGTTGTCTTTTTCCTTTTATTATTAGCAGATCTCTATTAGGGACAATTCTAAGACCACACAAAAATTTTTGTGTTGACTCTGGAAGAATATTCTATACGTTAAACGTAGGACGAAGAAGAATGAATCCCATAATATTCGTAAAAGTCTTTGACAGAAAGTTACTACGTCAAACGTACTGTCCTTTATTGGTTGAGGGGGAACTCTTTTTAATTTCGTTGGCCACCGTCGGAGTTTAGACTGAATTTAAACAGTGTTATCACTAAGGTAAAGGAAGAACCCCTGTCAACTGTTCACAGGAGTCGACAGTGGTGGTGTGGGAAGAGAAAGAATAGTTTCGTGTGTTCCAGTCCACTACTTGACTCGGTAAACAGTGAGTCGTGGTAGACGGTCTTGTCATCCTTATAACTTTTTGTCAACTTATCAACGTTTCGATAAATCCACATATTTATGTTTAAAGACCAATTCAATGTCTTTGTAAACAAGTTACTATGACTTCGTCAAAGTATTGTTTTTCCCTTAACAAATTTGTATGATATTTTTTCTTTTATTACTAATATTACATTCTTTTTATAAATTATAGTATTAACTGTGAATTTTCATGATAGACCGTATGTGCTGACGGAAACTTATAATTTTAAGTAATATATATTTCTTCTTAATATCAAGTCATACTATTTCTTGAACACGAGACCGTAACATAAAAACTCCAAACTTAAAACCGATTGTTCAATAAAGGACCCTCTGGATAAAGAGGAGAAACTAGAAGTCAAAGGACCACCGAGTCTACCATTTCTTAGACGGACGTTACGTCTTCTGGGCCCAACCCTTTTAGGGGACCTCTTCCCTTACCGATGGTGAAGTCATACGAACGGACTTCTTAAGACACCTGTCTCCTCGGACCACCCGATGTCAGGTGTCCTAACGTTTCTCAGCCTGTGTTGACTCACTGATTGTGAAAGTAAAAGTGAAAAAGGAGTAAAATTTGTCATCGTGGATGAAGTATCCCTAGAACACCCCTAATTTACTCAGTTGGACACGTTTCGTACATTTTGTCATAGATCTTGGATTTCCAAGGTACGTAGAATCGATAATAATAACAACTACTATAATAGTAAACTATACACACACCGTATTGACTGGATTCAGTCACCAAAGGTCTATGGGTACCTTCCTGGTCCAAACGACGTGGTCTAGTGGAGTCGAACAAAGCTCTTATATGATAGACCTCTAAGTCCAAGTTCCATAAACGTCAATGTCACACTACCTATGAAAGAACTTCTATACCACCCTCTTGTCTTCATCCTTATTAATCGAAGAATCCTCCCGGTTTTATCAGAAGTATTTCTAGTATTATGACGTACTCCCGAACTTGTCACTTATGTCTGGGGGAGAGGGATAGGCACCCAAGGTATAGGAACCCAAGGTGTAGGTACCCAAGACGTAAGTACCTATTCCTCCCACCTATAACATTCCCTAAACTCGTAAGCGACTAAAACCATAGGTACACGCACCCCAAGGACTTTGGTTAGTAGACACCAGCGCTCCCTGTTTACATCTACAGAGGATCCTCTCCTCCACGGGCCCATATCCCCACGTGAGCCGTCTCCGTCATCTGTCTAGGTTTGAGACTGATGTAAATGTCACCTGGATGATCCTCGGTCCACCCGACGACCTGTGTAACTAAAGTACATGGAGAGTGGAGTAGGGTCACTTCGATCACAATGTTACAGGAAGGTGGACACACCTGTAATTCATCAAACCCATGGAGAGGGTCCGAGTGTTCTCTACATTCTAAATTTGAACCCAGACTGAACTTTCAAGTAACAGAAAGGTAGTCAGAGAGGACAACTGGTGCCAAGTCACACGTACTCCGAGACCGCCCGTCGGTGTCATCTGGGATGTTTCTTCGTCGGTCGTTCTCACACTTCTGGAGAATAAAGATACGAATGTCGTCGGGAGGACACGAAGAGCTGGAACCCCTCTGACATCGGAACCCCTTGGAACGTACTCTACCGAGGTCTCGGACGAAGGACCCGGTCCCTAATTCGTGGAGGGTCCAATTACAACAACACCACCGGCAACAATCCACGTCACTGTGACCCGTGGAAGGGGACCCTGAAAGGAAACATTAACGACGGTGAAAAGAGTCCGTACCCAAAGTGACGGGAGAGAGGATTCCAATGAATAGTCATTATTTGGTGGGTCCACGGGGTTCCGTTAAATCAAACGATCAATCTTTCTTTTGTTCTAGAACTAGAACACACAATTGGGACTCTAGAGTCAAACCTTTGTGTTTTCTAAAATTCATACCTTTGTGAGATAAAAGGGTATATACATCAAGTTACCCCTAGTACGACTCAGAAAGGCTCGAAGACTTTGAGGCTCCCATCTGACCATTAGTCTCCTGTATTGGGGAGTAAAACAAATGATTACTTCAGTGTTCTCTAGCGGACACGGACGAAGACCCATCCTCCAACTTAAATTACAATAAATTGTTTGTTCAGTAAGATCGAGTCACTGAGTCTCCCTTTGAAGCCAGTTTTCTTTGAACTGAACGAGGATGAAGGGAGATATAAAATGATAGAGGTCTTTAGGTTTCTGCGGTGAAGTGCGGTCTTTATGAGGACCACCCAATCCCAAAATGAGTTCCTTTACGACGTCATCTTTTAATGGTAAAGAGACACGAGAAAAGTCCACTCAATCGTTTGGGAGACCCGAGACTGTGTCCCTCGGTGCAAACATGGTTTGTCTTAGGAACTCCCCTCCCTCCTTGTCCCCCGTCCATAGACTTGACTCCACAGATTTAACAAAGAGTGTCTCCTTTTTTTTTAACGACCACTTTGAAGAAAGGAACACCCGAAATAGTAGGTGGCAGAATACGAAACGATTTAGTTCTTATAATATTTGCCTGTGAGATCCTCGTAGACTTGTTTCATCAACTAAAACACTATGGACAAGACCGGTATACCGAGCACCTCCCTACACTAAGGGTTCACCTCACAGGTTCTGTCCGGAGAGAGGGGACGTGACGTCCGGGAATAAAGGTCGAAACGTAGCTTATAAAGGTGAACCTGATAAGACGTTTGTTGCACAGGGTTGACTCGAGTGGTAGAAAGGGGGTAGTGACAGGTGAAAGGAGTGGTTACTGAAGTGGAGACCACAAACTCTACTGGTCTGGTTAGGGACCTTCCGGACCAGAAGTCATAGTCGTACAAAATAGAGGAAAAGAGGTACAGCAGAGACCTAAATATGGAAGTAAAGATGACGGTAGTAACAAACGGTGGACTGATATAAAGAAAACTAAGTAACCCTAACAAGGAGGATTATATACCTACACTCAGTTAAAGGACTTTGTGACAAAATAGGTGTAAAAAGAATGTTAAGAGGTCGTTAAGAGAAAGGAATTACTTAGTTCAAGTTTAAGAACTAGAACCGTAAGGTTCGGAAAGGTAAAAGAGAGATCAGTTGTGTGAAATGATGAAAACCCGGGAAGAAGGATGAGTTACTGAATTACAGAGGGTACGCAGTCAGATCAAAGTGGTCTTTAACCGTTAAAGACTTGGTCGGTTGTGAGGTGGAATGGAAAATCTAAAGTCGTGTTCTGGTATTTCGGGAGAAGAGGACGAGTCCCGTGTAGTCGTTAGAAACGGAAGAGAACAGAAACTAAACGACAGGTACAGTTAATAAACTCTTGATTAAGTAAATACCGGAACATACCAGAAACCGAATTACACATAGACAGAATCGGTAGACCATTACAACAACCCAGAAACTCCCATTTCCCTATAGATTTCCAAAGAAAATTTGTGAGTCTTAGAAGTCGGGTCCCTATCTATGAGATCCACGGTGGGACGGTGGGGTGTCAGGAACACCCGATCTTTCCTTAATAATTCTATAGACACAAGTTACTTAGACCGTCTGAAACCAGGTAACAGCAGACTCTGTCCTCGATCGGTAGTACATTTTCCACCAAAGTCGGGACACCAATGACCACACCAAGTCCCGTGGGACCGGAGTACCGGACTAACCGCATTTTACTCACAAACGACTTACTTACCTATTATCGGGTCTCCTTTGTGACCCGAGTACCTAAGTTAAAAGACAAAAAATAGTGAGTCTATTTTTTATTTAAACAATTTACTACAACCGGTCCAATTATCTTCCGTTCCCGATAAAAGTCAAGATCGAAATCTACCACTTTTCACAAAGAAAAAGTTATATCGAAAGGGGTCTGTCAGTCCCTATTACGTACCTAGGAGGAACTTATGGAGTAGGAGGTTATTGTACATATAGGTCAACTCATCTGACCCACTACTGAGAAAGGACCAAGGAATCCAGGACTTCGGGATTTGGGACCGGAGACACACATCGGAAGGAAGTGTAGTAATACCGAAGTCTCAATGAGTCCAAAATCTAGGAGGTCTTTCGGAAGAGAGTAAAGGGGTTTGTCTCAACTAAGAAGGAAAGAGAGTGAAGGGGTTTCAAATAAGGAGAGAGGAGTCTTAGAACAAATGTGCAGTCAGCACAGGTTGAAAAACGTTGGGGCACCTGACATCGGGAGGTCCGAGGTAACAGGTACCCTAAAAGGTCCGTTCTTATGACCTCACTCAACGGTAAAGGAAGAGATCCCCTGGAAGGGCTGGGTTCCTAGCTTGGGAACAGAGAACTCAGAGGACGTAACCGTCCGTCTAAGAAATGGTGATTCGGTGGACCCTTCGAGTGAAAATAAGATATGAGTACATAATAATAATCTACATAATATAGTGTAGTTTTACATGAACGAATACAGAGACATTTTCCTGAAGGAACTATCGAGTCGACCATTTCTTAGGCTGACGGACCCAGCCCTTCTAGGGGACCTCTTCCCTTTACGATGGGTGAGGTCATAAGACCGGACCTCTTAAGGTGCGTCAGGTACCACAGCGTTTCTCAGTTTGTGCTGACTCACTGAAAGTGAAAGTGAAAATACAGAGACATTTAAGAGACTTCGGTCACCGATACAGAGGACATAGAAACATAGAAACCACGGACCGTGTGACGAATGGGATCCTCCGTTAGATGACTACCGGTCACTACTTATCACTGTCCCTTACTCCCTTTGTTCCGCCTGTGGTAGTTGAGACAGAAGACTCTACGTCAACCGTAAAGCCACCGATTGGTAGAATACCCAGACCGGGAAGGCGTAGACTTCACGATCCTCAGACGTCGGTCTTTGGGACTCACAGGGAGCACCTCATACAAGGTCCACTCAGTCGTCCGTGGTGTTGGCGTTGGTCACGGAACGGAAAGAAGGTCTCCTTCCGTTTATAACTTGAAACTTTAACACCCCCGCAATGGAACCGTAACCTTTTCAGACTTAACCAGGGTTGATCACGGAAGGATGAGACAAGTCTCTCGAGCCCCGACCCCAAACCCTGACCACCCTATAGTACGAGACTCGTACTGAAGAAAGTTTAGTGTCATTGTGAAAAATTTTCTTACAAAGATAAAATAAGAGACAAAAATTAAAAAAACCGACGGTACACCGTAAACCTTACTGACAAAGGGCTGGTCCCTAGCTTGGACACGGGGAACGTCACCTTCGTACCTCAAAATTGGTGACCTGACGGTCCCTTCAAGGATAAAAAGTAAAAAATTTTAAAAGACAATAAAAATCTTTTAACTCTGTATTGTCGTATCTCGTAACACATTCAAATTCCACATGTTGTACGACTAAACTATGGAAATATACAATGTTATACTAATGATGGTATCACTATCGATTGTGGAGATAAGGAAGTGGATCCATAGTAAAGAAAAAAACGCCGCTACTCAATTCTGGATCAGAGAACCGTTAAAACTTCATATATTATGTCATAACAACCAATTTTAGTGATACACGTACACACGAATCGGGGAATCGGCACAGACTGGGAAACACTGGGGTACCTGACATGGGGTGGTCCGAGGAGGCAAGTACCCTAAGTGCCCATTTCTTAGACGTGTGGTTACGTCCTCTGTATTCTCTGTACCCAAGGTAGGAACCCAGGTCTTCTAGGGGACCTCCTCCTTTACCGTTGGACGAGGTCATAAGAACGGACCTTTTAAGGTACCTGTCTTCTCTGACCGTCCGATATCACATATCCCAACGTTTCTCAACCTGCGTTGACTCGTCCATAGGTATATATCTCTAGAGGTTGTTCTTGGAAGACATATCGTGTCCCTTGATATGAGTTATAAAACATTGTTGGAGACTCCCATCTCTTCGACTTCCTTTTTTATATATATCGACTCAACGACGCGACATGTGGACTTTGATTGTGTAACATTGAGTTGGTGCACGACACGAGACGAATCAGTGAGTCAGCACAGAGTGAGAAACGCTGCGGTACCAGACACCGAACGGTCCGAGGAGACAGACACCCTAAGAGGTCCCTTCTTATGACCTCACCCGGCAGGACGGGAGAAGGTCCCCTAGAAGGGTTTGGTCCCTAGCTTGGGTCATAAGGGCGTAACGTCCGTCTAAGTTCAATTTGTTTTTTGTTTTTTGTTTTTTTTTTTTTCCCTTTTTTCAATAGAAAGTCTTCAAATGACTTTCCGACAGTGGTAGACGATCCTTTAGAGAATCTTTTACCTCAAATATTAGTTTGACTGGGGGGGAGAAAATCTACCCCTATAGTAAATCGTGGTCTAAACATTTTACGTCCCACCGAAAACCAACTACCAGGAATACACTTACATAAAATATAAAGACGTCCCACATTATACAAATCTACCTTCTAAAACTATTTCGTAAACCCAGAGACCCAGTGAATATTTCCAATTATATTTGTACAAACGTTTATAAGATAAAACCTTTAATATTAGTTTCCTTTTATAAAACCATCGAGACGATTTTAATGGAGTACGAATATGTCGATTTTAACGGGACACACCTCTCCGTCCAGATCTCCTTCTATTGAAATTTATGGTTCTAATTGTTTGATTGACTGTCCTTTTCGGTTAATCGGTTAATTGGATGATAACGTGTCGGGGTCCCGTCCAGACCTCGAGGTGCAAGAGACACCGTTGACTATCGATCACAGGATTTTGGAGGTCGACTACGGGGAAGAAGGGGAGGTCGAGGTGTCAGTGACCCGTACAAACGAAACATACAGTGAAGGAAACGACTCGGGTGTACCTTTAGTGTAGCACAACGAGGCTTTACCAACGGTGCCCTTGTAGAGGTGGATCAATAATAGATAAGTCCGAGGACTAATATAATTCGGTCCTCTGTCTCTACGTTGTCCCCAGCGTCGTCGGTGGACGAGACGTATTTTGACATTAACGAAGACGCTGCGAGTGGAGACACCGGTGGACAGAGAGGCTTGTGAGCAGAGATGTAAAAGAGGAGAGAACAAAAGGGGGTTTGTTTCAGTCATTTACTTTAATCATACAACCTTTAGTCGGACCCCTATTACACTCTTTAATGTAAGGAAAGGGAGGGCGAAGGAAAGTCAGGAGACAAAATCTTGGCGTTCACCTTATTTTTAGTAACAGTGGGAAAAAGAGTAAGGCAAGACAGGGAGGTATGAATCTACATTTCTCCTCAGAAAATTTTTCAGATACTAAGGGCTAAGGGTGTGTTACCACGACTTTGGTCAAAGGACGATGACTAGGTCTCATCGAAGTTCTTTAAGTATATCTACGGAGAAAAGATTAACCATATTTTATATTTGTCCTTTACTTTAACCGATAATTGTTCATTAAAATAGAGTGTATAGATAACTAGACCCACTTAAAGAATACTCCTTTTAAAAGACTAGAAATAAGAGTCTAACGTCCATTGTATCCTCCCCACAACCGAACCTCAAGAGAAAAACATCCTTTTTGGTATATTAGGTAACCGTAACATTAAATAACAGGTTCGGACCTATAATACCATAGACTTTCCATCGTAATATTTATTCATACGGATCTGTTGTCCATGTTTAATCCCGATAACGTCCGTTTCGTCCATATATAACAGTGGAATATGTCTCTACTGTCCATGCACTAATGGTATCATGAGATGGGAGTTTCTTATACCCCTTTCCTCGTGGAGAACTTCTTCTTGTAAACACGTAAATCTTTAATATTAACACCTCAAATTTTAGACCTATACTTTGAGGGTCGTTCTATCAAAGTGAAACCGAATAGGAGGATGACGTACATTTAAACCAATTGCACTCAGGTAAGAATTTCAGTACCGTGACCCCTTACTTTTCTTTTTTTACAATTGTTTCCTCTTATCCGACCTAACTTAAATAGATATCTCTATGGTATTTGAGGAAAGGGAGTTAATTTTTTAGATTAAATTTCCAACCATTGAAAAAAAAGACATTCCCCAGTACCAGAAACAATGTTGACGAGACGGTAACATCCCACTTTCATCGACATCTGTTGTATATTTGCCTACCCGTACCGACATAAGGTCATTTTACAACAACTGTTTTGTCACTGTGTCTAAACCACGTAATCGATGACAAACGGGTAGAGACAAGGTCAAGACAAAATTATGGATCTTCGACACAAGACTAGTTTCCCGTCAACAAAATCTATACTCAAGACTGCAGAGGACAGGATAACACTGTCCGACCCCAACACCGATTACCCTCTTCATGTACCTAGAATGATAAATCACGTACAAAAACGAATACGTACAGAGTCGGTAAGATCCGTATCGACTCCACCCACCACCTCCCATTCGACAGTACCTGTGCGACCTGTCTCTTACCGTCGGTACACCAAGAGTACTTCAGAACATCCTCCTTCCGACGTCCTTACGTCTGTCCCTTCTCTCCAATACCACCATGTCAAAATGGAGATAAAAAAAAAAATTCAGGATCTACTCTAAAAACCCTCTCAAATGTCTTGACCTCCGTGAACTCCTTTTACCCAGACACGGATAAGAACCTTTTAAACTGAGTTTTAATTCCATTTAATGTAATTTTTTTAGTGAACTTAAACCATGAATACCACATCTTAACCTTAGTCGACCATTTTGATTTTCATAAACCTCCTTCAGGGTTTTATAAGAATCCCCAAATAAAATATAAAAAATATTTCAATATAAATTTTACAAAGGGAAATCCACCTTTCGTCTGTGATTGTTGAGTCCGTATGGTGTTGTACCTGTTCCTACCCTAGTTTCTCTTAATTCATCTAACATATGATATTCCGTCATCCTTTATACTGTGTATATAGAATACACTGAGATATACTGTGTCTATCGGTGTAGACGACGATGAATCACTGTTCGACGAAATCAACATCTGGTTCCTTTGACACCTCTCACTCGCGTTATTACAGTGACCAAGATCCGTTACCTTACCGATCATAGTGTTTATTCCTTTTCAGAGTCTCCAGAAGTCAAGATAGACTCGACGAGTCAATTTACTTCTCCTAATAACTGTAAATATTAATAAATTATAATAGAAAAACTCCTCTGAGAAATAAGTCATTCAGTTGTCCTCGATGATTTTCCAGTTGTTGATGGTTCTCTTATAGTAAATCCTAGAACATCAGATACATCCCTACTCCGAAAAACATAGATCCTTTTTTTAGCTCTATTGAAGATTTTGTTTCATGTCGTTTCCGTTTAATTATAACGGAATCGTATACAATGACTATTTCTCCGTACTCACTTTCCCAATAGTCTCACCTCACGTTTGTCTACTCTTTCCCTTAATATTCTACCTACGGGTTGTGACAGTGAGTCACCTACCCTCCAGTACTCGTTGTCCGCTCCACTTTACCCCTACCTCTTGTCTCTCGTTGGACCCAGTCCCCCTCCTCCGATTCTGACCCAGATCCACAGTCCTTCTAGGACCGTCTAGACGTCGACTCCCTTCTGTCCTTTCGTGGACCAATGTCTACTAGATAATATAACACTTATTATATTGTGACTTTATAATAGATGTAACTGAAAGACAACTTTAAAAAAGGTGTAAGGTTAAAAAAGTCGAATTTTCCATTTTGTTATATAACTTTTTAGGTTCACAATGTCTTCGGATTCTACATCTGTCAATTTATAAGGTATCAAGGTGGACGTTTCTATTGGCAATAATCGTCAACTATAACGAGTAATTATGATCCTATTTATTTAAAAATTTTTCAAATAGTAAAACTTGGAACCTTAATATCCCCCTTTACAGAGGATAAAAGGATTAAACAAGTAGGACATATAATCTTGGGTACTGTATTGTAGAGTAAATGATGACTTTTCTCCGAAAAACCAATAAAAGACGGAGATAGACCAAAATCTTTTCCGTCTCCTTGGTCTCTAGTTTAACGGTTGTAGGCGACCTAGTACCTTTTTCGTTCTCTCAAGGTCTTTTTGTAGATAAAGACGAAATGATTGATACGGTCGGAAACTGACACACCTAGTGTTATTTGACACCTTTTTAAGACTTTCTCTACCCTTATGGTCTGGTGGACTGGACGGAGAACTCTTTGGACATACGTCCAGTCCTTCGTTGTCAATCTTGACCTGTACCTTGTTGTCTGACCAAGGTTTATCCTTCTCCTCATACAGTTCCGACATATAACAGTGGGACGAATAAATTGAAGATACGTCTCATGTAGTACTCTTTGCGACCCGACCTTCTTCGTGTTAGACCTTAGTTCTAACGGCCCTCTTTATAGTTATTGGAGTCTATACGTCTACTGTGGTGGGAATACCGTCTTTCACTTCTCCTTGATTTTTCGGAGAACTACTTTCACTTTCTCCTCTCACTTTTTCAACCGAATTTCGAGTTGTAAGTCTTTTGCTTCTAGTACCATAGACCAGAGTAGTGAAGTACCCTTTATCTACCCCTTTGTCACCTTCGTCACAGTCTGAAATAAAAAGACCCGAGGTTTTAGTGACGTCTACCACCAACGTCGGTACTTTAATTTTCTACGAATGAGGAACCTTCCTTTCAATACTGGTTGGATCTATCGTATAACTTTTCGTCTCTGTAATGAAACGGTTGTTTCCAGGTAGATCAGTTCCGATACCAAAAAGGTCACCAGTACATATCTAGACTCTCAACCTGACACTTCTTTCGACTCACGGCTTCTTAACTACGAAAACTTGACACCACAACCTCTTCTCAAGACTCTCAGGGAACCTGACGTTCCTCTAGGTTGGTCAGGTAAGATTTCTTCTAGTCGGGACCCACAAGTAGCCTTCCTTACTACGATTTCGACTTTGAGGTCATGAAACCGACGGAGTACACTTCTCAACTGAGTAACCTTTTCTGAAACTACGACCCTCCCTAACCCCCGTCCTCCTTTTCCCCTGCTGTCTCCTACTCTACCGACCTACCGTAGTAACTGAGCTACCTATACTCAAACTCACTTGAGATCCTCAATCACAACCTGTCCCTCCGGACCGCACGACGCTAAGTACCCCAGTGTTTCTCAACCTGTGTTGACTCGCTGACTTGACTTGACTTGACTTGGGAGTCATACACCACGACAACTCCCAGGACCAGATGTACCCTGTCATTTAATCCGGGAACGAGTAGGGGTGTGAGGAACCACTTCGGTATACGGACCCTGGACCTTTAGGTATGTCCAATCTCCGACAGAGTTCCTCATTGAAGGTACCAATCGACCTTGTTGGGTAGGTCCCAATATTCCTCCCCAATTCTCTGTGACAACCGAAAGGACCACCGAGTCGTCATTTCTTAGACGGACGGTTTCGTCTTCTACACCCAAACTAGGGACCCAGTCCTTCTAGGGAACCTCCTCCTTTACCGTTGGGTGAGGTCATAAGAACCGACCCTTTAGGGTACTTGTCTCCTTGGACCTCTGATGTCAGGTGCCCCAACGTTTCTCAGTCTGTGTTGTCGTTGTCCTCTGTGACAGCCTCGAGGAGTAACTGGTTTTAACGTAATCAGATCACTGAACCTAGGATAGGAGATTTTACTTTAAAACCCCCTTACCCACTTCCTCCAACAGAGATCATACTTTTCTCAATGAGGTTTAGAGACACAGAGACTTTCTTGACGTTTTTGTCTATAACGTGTGACTATACCCTCCCCTTGTTCGGTCCTCTTTATGTGAGGACAGGTAGGAAGTAACTAGACCCCTCCTAGATTCCTAGTCTTTATCGTTCAAGGTCAAAGAAGATCATTAAAAGTCCCCAGTTCTATTTAGTTTAATGTAGAACTCAATTTGAACAAATACGGTTTCTTTTCATTATGAAACACCCATGTTGGGTCGTGAAACTTTAAATACCTACACTTCACTATACTCTTGGTTTATGACTTTTGGAACCTCATTCAACACTTTATATAAGTAAAAAGAAGTAAGGGATGAGGGTTCAGGGTTCACTTCCTACTAACATTATTTTCTGTGTTTTGACCTCACCTCCGACAATGACCAAACCCAAAGGTCTCCTTGGACTCTAATTCTCTTAATACTTGGCCTCCAACTCGTTTAGAGGTTTTCTCCTTATTTTATTTTCACCTTTCCGTCGTTATTTACTTGAAGAATTCATCAGTATTACCTCCTTCGTCGTTCATATCTGACTTTCCTGAAACGGTACCACTTCTCAAGATGGTCCTTACGTTCTTGTCTGGAGTCTCTGAATCTAATCTATTTCTTCCCTTTAATCTATTACCTACCAATGATTCCCGTCACCATCTTATCCAAAGGGACACCTCAAAAATTTTATTTTATCTTAGAGTAGACCAGATCAGGACCGACTTCCACCTCTCTTACAGGACCTATCACTTTCCTTAGCAAAGGAACATATCCCGAAGTGACAAAACTTCTAAATGTAAAAAGTTCGACTGTACTGAAGTAACCTGTGGGGTGACAGCGGGTTCGAGACTCTCCATCCCGACCCGACTTACTGAAGTGATGCCTCCTTTAGATTTCTGGTTCCCAATTAAACGTTAACCCTCCCCTCTGTGTCTCCTTCCTTTCGTCTGGAGGCTCCCAAAACTTCAAGTCTCCCTTCACTCTTTAAAAAAAAAAAATTTCCTTTGCAAACAAGGAAAGGTCCATGTGAACTAATGAGTGACAATTCCTCCGCCTTCAGCTACTTACCCATCCTCGGCGCCGCAAGTCGTCCTTGGGGGCAGACTGGGGAGTCAGCATGTAGAGGATCTTTTGTTTTAGGTTTGTTTACAAACTTTTGCAACGGTTCACATAAGTGAAAAGGAGACGTTTAGGAGAATGGGTGAATACAGTGACCTTGGTTGTGGTTTATAGTCCTCTTTTTGCTAAGGTAAGTGGAATTCTCTCGTGATACTCCTTTCCCTATAAATTACTTACGACTCGCATTACCTGAACCGTTATAAGATTGGTCACTTCGTCGCACGGAAATATAGACAGACCTTCTATCCAGACACTTGTAAAACCATTAAATGTTTCAAGGGTATCAAAAAAATGAGAAGGATAGCGGTATTTCTACTTCGTAGAATTATAGCTCCTGTTTTTCATACGACCCTAATCTCGAAAATAAGATTAATCTTCAAAATTGATGGGTGTCAAGACAAAGAGAACCAGGTCGTGTTCAAAAAAAAAAAAAAGAGACTGGCCGTAGGTGGAAGAAACGAAGAGTCCAACATAGTAAACTGGACGGAATCTTAGACGGTCCCGCGTAGCTCGAGGATCATGAAATCTGTGAGTTACACATTTCAAAGACGACGACGACGACGACTCAGCGAAGTCAGCACAGGCTGAGACACGCTGGGGTATCTGCCGTCGGGTGGTCCGAGCGGGGAGGGACCCTAAGAGGTCCGTTCTTGTGACCTCACCCAACGGTAAAGGAAGAGGTTACGTACTTTCACTTTTCACTTTCACTTCAGTGAGTCAGTACAGGCTAAACATCGCTGGGGTACCTGACGTCGGATGGTCCGAGGAGGTAGGTACCCTAAAAGGTCCGTTCTCATGACCTCACCCCACGGTAACGGAAGAGGGCACATTTCAAAGATCACACACAATTTAGCGAAGTCATCACAGGCTGAGAAACGCTGGCTGACCTGACGTCGGGTGGTTCGAAGAAACGGATACCCTAAGAGGTACGTTCTTATGACTTTACCCAACGGGACAGGAGGAGGTCCCCTAGAAGAGCTGGGTCCCTAGTTTGGGTACAGAGAATATAGAGGACGTGACCGTCTGTCCAGGAAATGGTGATCACGGTGGAAGTACCCACGATTTTCAAAGATCATGAATAAGTAAACAACAAAAAGTCAGCGATTCAGTGCAGACTGGGAAACACTGAGGTACCTGACATCGGGTGGTCCGAGGAGACAGGAAGTGATAGAGAGTCTGAAAGAGCTTAAATACAGGTAACTCAGTCACTACGATAGATTGGTAGAGTAGGAAACGACAGGGGAAGAGGACGGAAGTTAGAAAGGGGTTTAGTCCCAGAAAAGGTTACTCAGTTGAGAAGTGTAGTACATCGGTTTCATAACCTCGAAGTCGAGGTCGTTGTAATCTTGTGCCATCTGGAACCTATTTGAATCGAGTCTGTGAACGATGGACACACTATAACCTTTAAAATAAAGAGACTCGGAGTCAACGGAGTGAAGTTCCACGGTAACCAACCTCTTAGACTTTACTGTGAACGACGGACGCTTATTTACGACCAAAATGAAGGAAGATGGGGTGAGGTCATGAGAACGGACCTTTTAGGGTACCTACCTCCTCGGACCACCCGACGTCAGGTACCCCAGCGAATCTCAACCTGTGCTGACTCGCTGAAGTGAAAGTGAAAAGTGAAAGTACGTAACCTCTTCCTTTACCGTTGGGTGAGGTCACAAGAACGGACCTCTTAGGGTCCCTACCCACTCGGACCACCCGACGGCAGATACCCCAGTGTGTCTCAACCTGTGCTGACTTCGCTGAATCGTCGTCGTCGTTGTGTGGACGTTTCGACCCTAGTATAAAACACAAGACGTAAAGAGGTATCACGAAACACACGACAGACCATAAATTGTCTGAGATTCACTTACAGAAGATAACTGATCTAATCTATATTTCTGGTTTAGGTGGTTAATCATGTATATTGTACTTTAGTCTCCTCTCCATTTTTATGTACTCTGGGTTATAAGAAGGCTTTCTGAACTTGACCCCTTCCAAAGTCAAGGTCCTCATTACCCAGGTGAAGGTATTTGGTGAGAAAGGGTCTGTACTCTACCGTGATCCCGGAGGTGGATACTCACTTCTCCTTCTTGTCAGAAGAGAGTAATTGAGGACCTCAAATGGTCCCGGATCCACTCTAGAGGTAGTCAAGATTGAGTACACTGAATGACAAATTTTATAGGGGGTGTCTACCCGGAACATATATGTACCCGAATACTTAACGTTCGACACTCGGGAGTCCGTTAAGAACGAAACTTAGAATATAACTACGAAATGAATTACCAAACATATTAGACTACAACATCACGGTATAACTATAATTTCTTACAATGTTAAATATCTTATGTCGTTTCACCCTCCTCCTCCCTTTCCTACCTTTTCATGTAAAGTTTTATATTTATGTTACTTATATTAGACCGTAATTTCTTCTCTTACGATCGTAAACTATTCAAGTAACCCCACGTACCAGTTATCAATATCCTTTCGGTGACCGTTTTGTACTTCTCAAAAAGAGAGGAACCCAACAGAAGTACTAGAATACAAATATCGAGAGATCTGAAATGTTTTGTGAAAGTGTCTGTAATATCATGTAAATAAAAGAACCAAAGAGAGAAACCTACGAGTGTTATCGGAACATTCCTCTTGACGATAATAAAGAGAATGAAATATCCACTCTTTTGTCTCCGAGTCTTTTCTCCCACTTCCCTGACGATAAAGTGGGAGGACCAGGGTCGAGTCCAGAGTCCGGGGAATTTCCGTAAGTCGTCTGACTGAAATAAATAAAAATTTGCAGTAGCAAGAAATAACTTCATAACAACAAAATGTTATAGTATGATCAAAGTCCACATATCACATCACTAAGTCACAAAAATTATCTAACATGAGAAAATTTAAAACAATATCCCACTACTGTTATTAAGGGTGACGATATGTTATATAGGAACAACGAAGAGATAAAATTTGTATCGTCAAACAAAGAGAGTTAGTGTATGGGTATAGAACGGGGGAGGAGAAGAATAAGGGGAGACTATTGGTGAGTAAACAAAAGACATAGACACTCAGAAAGACAAAACGACATCTATAAGTAAACAATTAAAAATCTAAGGTGTATATTCATTATAGTTTACAAAAACACCAAAAGACAAACTGATTAAAGTGACTCGTGTTATAAGAGATCCAGGTAGGTGTAACAACGTCACCGTCTTAAAGTAAGAAAAATAACTGACTCATGGCAAAGTGACACATATATATGACACAGAAGAAATAGGTAAACAGATAACTGAAACTCACGGACTTAAATACCACGAAATTCGAATATTAATCGTCCCAATCAGGAATTTAGATCCAACAAGACGAAGTATCCGTTTCTAGAGAGGAGTCATGGTAACCAAAAATAGGGACACTTCACATGTGTGGACCAAATATTTCAATTTTTTCAGTATCCGGGGGTAAAATTTTACTATACTGTTTAAGTCGTGACGTAAAGTTACTTAAATATAAAATACTCACTCTTATTCTCTGTGTGTGAACTTTTGGATACGTCTCTACTCTGACAGAAGTAAACCACCTTTCGAGCGACCCGAACACCTAAACAAATGGATGATACAGTAGGAAAACCCGAAAAGGATACCCAAAGTCCGAGTAGTTAACCTTAAGTGAAGAAGTGGTCATAAAAGAAGAGTCAAAATGGTTTCTCAAGGAGGACGAAAACATCAAGACTACCATAATAAAAGGGTCTTTTAAAGATTATAGTAACACCCAAAACTTCGGAGACGGTCTCAAATAAGGTAAACACGTAGACTTTCAGATTCCGTCTCTACTGGGTAATAAGACATTCTGAAATCTAAATCTCTTTGACACTTCTCTGTCGTGGTCCACCGTTTCACACGTTTTTCCCCTACTATTCGATCCTAGTCCTTTGAGGATAATGACTCTCCTAATCGTAAAGTAGTAGAACCCACTGGAACCCGATTAGTTATTGGTGAAACTCCAGGTTAAAAAATTATAAATTTAAACACAATACATCGTAAAAAGGTGTGGTGTCCTAACAACACTCCTTTAATAGTTCACGGACTTTTTATTGTACAATTGTAATAACTTTTATTACTTATTGTTATTGTCAATTACGATGAATACGACACGACTCGTAAAATGTACGTAACAGAGTATAGTGGATGGGTTGTTGAGTAGTTTCTTCCATAATTATAATAATAATATGGTAAATGGTTACTCCTTTGACTCCGGTTACATTTAAACTATAAAACAGACACGAGTCTCGATCACTCACCTCTCAAACACGAATTTGAGTCTTGACCAAAATTTGGGGTACAAGAATTGGTTGGTAGGAAGATATCATAATCCTATTTTTTGAACATATTTCTCAATTCGTAATTGAAAAATAACGTATTACATACGAGACTAACAAAAACGGGTATTTGGTTCATATATGAGTAGCACTAAGAACCTTTGATTTATGGTCCCTTTAGGTCCGGGAACTACTTAAGTTCTAAGTTAGTCTATCTACAAATAAGTTTATCGTGAAGTGACCTTTACCTGACATACTTATTCTGTTGGTTTAGGACGAGACCTAGTTGTTGTGTAGATAATAAAAATTCATTCTTTACCTTCCGTTAATAATTTTTATAATAAGTCGTCTTGAGTTTGCTGGACCGTTGATTAAATGTGTTTGAGAAACCGGACCTCTTAAGGTGCCTGAAATATCAGGAACCCCAGCGTTTCTCAGTCTTTGTTGACTCGGTGAAAGTGTAAGAAAGAAAGAAAGAATTAATTCTATTAAAAAAAAATACTACGTTAGGGTGAAAACTCTTTTTCTCTGTTTATTGTTACTTCGTACAACTATCGTTTCTGTGGGTTTGTTTGTTTAGTTGTCGTTGTTGTTGTTCGATGTGTTGGGTATGAATTTTCTAAGACAATTTACCAATAAGATCGACATTGATGTTAATGTCGGACCCTTCGTCTATGAGTATTTGGATTGTTACCGGAAATCCACATCATCTAGTAACGAAATTTTATTCCTATTTTAGGACAATTTTTATGATTACTCCGTTCTCAGTCCTACTGACATTCAACCGATTGTTACGTAAAGTCTTTTAAAAGTTGTACTTTTCAATTTATGTTTGGTTTCTAAGGCATAGAACTCCCAAAATAACTTCGTTTCGAACTTACCCCCATTTTGCTTACAAAAGTCATATTCAAGAATATATCTTTCCAGAACGAGGAAGAGGGACGAAAGTCCTCGGGGAAGACTATAATTTAACGAAGTTATACAAGAACGTTTCTCTCTTTACTAAGTCATTGTTACCAGGGACCTCCTCGTCTCCGGTGACCAGACTCCTTGTCCAGCTTACCACAGGACGACACGACGAAAATGACCGGGCATCAGAGTTCGTTAATAGATAAATGGATTCCGGAATATAGGTTCGATTTGTTAATAAAATTGATAAGTACTCTGGGAACAAATTGACTTCGTTGAAAAAAAAAAAAAGGACGACCGTTTCCTTTTCACGACACCTTCGTCCCCCCCTTCGCAACTGTCGAGTCTCAGCACAGGAGCCAGACAAGAATAACACAAGGTTTTACTTTGTTTGTCGTCCCCTTAAGAATAAAACTTTCCCGACGAAGAGAAAACGGGGAAGTCCGACTTTTGTATTGTACAGCAGGAGCCCATAAATTTCGACGGTTGTACCCGTCCCTCGACTCTGTCGGTGAGTGGGAGGGTGCCCTGCACCAAGGCCCTACCTGGAGAACGGGTGAACCGAAGGGTCCGACAGAGACAAATTATTTTCGAACCCTCCCTCGTCTGTAATACACCGGAGAATACATTGACCCTTTCTCCCACCTCTGAGACTGTCGCTACTGTTGAATGTCACCGACTTTGTGCCCGGTGTACTGTTCTTGGTCTGAGACCGGGGACAGAACCACAGTTCCAGTAGAGTCCCACCCCTTTTGTCCATCCTTTCACTGTATCGTCATCGATGACACGAGAATGACGTAGATTCTACTTACTTTTTCTATTACTCTGTTCGACGTCCTTGGGTCCTATCTACAAATGTCCCGTAGTGTTACTTGCTCCTTCTACTCTACCACCATCTCAGTCTTCCTACGAGAACTCGTCGGGTTTGTGCCGTCCTCTCTTCTACGCGAGTCCGTTCCATAAGGAAACTTGAAGGAATCCATAAAGATTGAGTGCAGTGACGGTGTGTGAACGTTTTGTTTCCGTCTCTCTTGGGTCTAGGTGCTTAGAGTGTGTTCGTGAAGTTGTCCGACGGGACGGAGTCGGGACCACCGAAGTTTATAAAGTCTACTGATGAGAGTTAATCGTTTCACTTAATAAAGAGGATTTTGTAACTAGATCGGTTTGTCTCCTCTTTCCAACGCGTTAAATTAGTGAGGTGTCTAAATACCCTATGCTGTCCGTCGGTCAAATCTATTCAGTCCGTCTCTCCTGACAAGACTCCTGACACTCGAGTGTCCTCTAGGTTCTACCGACTACTCTGGGTTCAAAGGGAGGGTCTCCAAAATAGAAGACGAAATGAAAGAACTCACTCCGACAGACAATGAGTCTTTGACAGGTCACTAGACAACGTGATTAACACGTAAAGACCCGATGACGACTCCCTCGAAACACACATCCTTTCTCTCCCTGGTCCTCAATCTACAGGACTTTGGTACGAAAACCGTGTCCTTTATTATATTTCAAAAGAAACGCACACTTTTTTCAAGAAAGAGAGAAGAGAAGAATTTTTGGAAATTGAAGTACAGTTTAAGTCTGTTTTCCCTTAAAGTGGTTCAATCTCAGTTATAAGATAACGGATTGACATAATGGGACGTTGAAATCAAATCTTAATAATTTATGCAACACTGTTTACTTATAAAACCCTGAATTTACCACTCTTTTACTTATATGTTTATCTTCACGAAGATACAAGATCGTACCCATACCATACAAAATTGAGTCTGATCTATAAAAAGTCGAAGTACTAAATTGTTTCCCTTTTACTCCCTTTTTTAATGTTAGAGATCCCTATGTCCTCTCATTATTTTTCCCTATAACTTGTTCTTCGTCGTCCTTACGGAATTCTCTTAAGGTTCTTCGACGAAATTTTTTTTCGGACTTTTCTTGTGTTTTTCGTATATAAGAGAGTTTCTAACTCTTCTTCCCCTTATTAGACTCCTCAGTAAAATCCCTTATGTACTAGACCTAGACGGAATTCATTACTTTTGTGGTCACATTCGAACATGTAATAAGTGAATAAAGACCCTATTACGAGAAATAAAAGTCTTACAGTGGTTTCATTTAAAACAACAAAAAGTTATTTACATATTGCATGTGAGTGTTACGGACAATGTAGTGTCCGTGAGTTTTTTGGGGTCATTGATAATGATAGTAAAACAATGACAAGACTCTAAGGACGCAGGAGGGGGTATTATCTAAGGTGACCTCTCGGTCCATAGAACATCCCACCATCTTGAAAACCCATTCACAAAGTTGTTTCCCCGGTTAAGATCCCATCCGAGACTCTTCTGGAAGCTAATTAAGTCAAGTAAAGTTATTTATACATACATTTTGTAATATGTCTCACAACCTCACATCCATCCCTTTTCCTTTTTTATTTCCATCTCTTCTACAATACAACCGAAAGTCTATTAATTATCAGACAATCTTCTCTAAGTATCTTTACTCATTTATATATTCGGTCTTCCTTAGATTGAAAATCGCTCTGACCCTATAAACCCAAACCTAGGGTGAGAGTCTTCACAGTACTCCAAAATATTAAAATATACCTCTTTATTGAACCTATAAAGACCCAGATTTTACTGAAGTATCATTAGGACATTTTTACACAGTCAATCATCTTAACTTTCTCTTAATAAACTACAGGTTAAACTTTTAAATTATATTAAAATGTAAATTTTCTTGAAGTATAAAATCTTGTCGCTAACTTCGACACTAAATCTGAAAGTATGGTCCAGAAGTGATTCGTTTAAAGACACCCATGTCCGTTTATTAAATTTAATCGTTGCAATAAAAGTCTTTGGAGGATAGTTATCGTCCGCTACAGAAAGTATAGATTACACACAATCGAAAGACCTTTTTTTTTAATGTCGTCCTCTCCAACCCCTTTTCCTTCTCCTCCTCCTCCTCTCTCTCCTCCGGTGTTTCTTTTACCTGTGTCCCTCCCTGACTCAGGACCCCGACTCCCTCTCCCTCCATAGCCTCTACTAAACATCTAAAGACAGAACGCACTGACCTACCAACCAAGATAGTTAGTGTCTTTTTCCTTTAAGAGTTTCTCCTCAGTAAGTACAGGAAGTAAACTATTTACTATAAATATTCTGTACTACAAAAACCGTCCGTTATGTTACCACTTCTTGGAACCCTTCTTAGAACCGGAGTACTTCAAACATTAGATAATCTCCCCTGTGATGTCTTGTTAATACGTCTTTATATTTCAATGTTGAAACCCATCTCCTTGTTTCTTCTCTATATATGACTACAATTCTCATTACTTGAAGGGAAACAATCCCTCAACAACACTCGGAGGAACTCCTCCACTATAAACTAACCTCTAGACTTCTTAATTGTCATCAATTAAATTCCACTTGTGTACAGGACTAAACGGGACCTCTTAGAACTAAATCCGGAGACCAGAACGGACGACATAAATCATTATAGCGGGGAAAGTGTAAGTTTTCATAGGACTAATCGAGTGTGTAATGTACTAACGGGACTCACGTCGTTAGGTCCGTCTGTCCGGACGCTCAGATTTTCAAGTAACGTCCTCGTACCGTATAGACTCGAGGACATTGTTCCGGATCGTATAAGGTCTTTATTGTTTCACCTATACCACCCAGTGTCCGTTTTACTCCAACCTCTCCACAGTCCCGAAACGTCCTGTCCAACTCCTCAAATTGGAATAGTGTTCTCTTAATCTTTCGCTACCCTGCCAAAATTCCCCTTCTACCACATTAGTCTAAAAGTACAACTTATTTTGTTAAAACCCACTTATTGTCTCTTCCTAACCTTCCCCGTTTTGTTGATCAATCTTCTAGTAACATCATCAAGTCCACTCTTTTTACCACTGAACCTCATGTCATCACCAGGATCTTCTCTTCACTTATCTAAAGTCTCTACACATCATCCCTCTTAACGGACACCTTAACGGACCGTCCAGACTCCTTCTCCCTTCATCATTTCTATCAAGTATCTAAAGACCAAAAGTATTGACCTACTAACTAACACGATCGGTATCTTTTTCCCTTAAAATTTTCCTGGTCTAAACCCTCTTCAAGTACACTAGTTGAAACCGATGAGACTCAAATTCATAATGACCCTAAAGTTTCGTTTTTATAGTTCATCCGTCATACCCAGATCTGGATATCCCTTCTAGACCCTACCTCTATCTTTAAATGTTGAGTTTATTTTGATACCCGTACATATGTGTACAGATCCTTTACTTCACTATTCACTTATTCCGAACCGTACGTCCAAATTCGTTGGGATTGTAAATTACAGAACGACCTCCTCCTCAGATATTTCCTCTTCTCTATCGGTATTTCCACCCTTCTTTAGGTCTTCGAGTAAAACAGAACCTTCTCTCGTTAAGTTCTCTCTCCCTTACCAAAAGTCTCTCTAGAACGACTTTCGCATTCACTTTACTACCAACTTTTTTCAGGTAACCACCGACTCACTGTCATCACACTTTTTCGTCGTCTCAGGAAACCTGTAGTGGACCTCAACCCCTTGCCTCTTCCAAAATAATTCTTCGGTTATAAATCTACTAGAATTTACTATTCGTTTTAAAACTTTTCATCGTGAAATATCACAACCGAACGTCAACTAGATTAATACTAGTAACTTTCCTTCCCTTCTCTAAAAATTCTTTTTTAGTACGACTTGAATTCTCGTCACCATTAAGAATTCTAACTATAATTATAGTTTTATATTAAACTTTTAACGTGTCTCCTGTTTTATCGAGACCAGTGCTTTTACGGACGTTTAAAAATGTTTTATATCACTATGGGATAGTGAAGAGTATGTATTTATGTGAAACTCTTTTTTTTTTCAGAGTACGTTTAATTACGGTTCTTTTCATAAGTAACCTTTCTTTTCTTACCCGTAAAGATTACTCTTCTTTACATTAATTATTCTATTTTATGTTACAGGGTTATAACGACTTATTAAAGAACAAAAGAACTTGAAACTTATTAAACTCTCTTCGCAAAGTTACATAACAAACAAAAGTACACGAAGACTTGAAGGACTAAGACCGACCCTTGTTCCTGTTTGGACGGTTTTATGACGTTCTCCTCTACAACGACTAGTGCCCGTCCTTTATGAGTTTCAGGGTGCTCTACCGGACAAGAATCCTCTGAAGGTGTGGTTCAGACGACTGGAGTCTTCCTGGTAGTCCGGTGGTGTGAGTGACGACCTCGGACGAGTCCGGGTCCTCCACAAACCCTTAAGAATAAGGTCCGTAGACACGGTACTACCGTGAACCCTAAGAAAATTCGAGGTTCACAACAAGTAAGAAACAAAAACTCTTCCCTTTGTCTACCGTTTTTGACCTGAGTCTACCCTTTACCGACTTAGGTAAAATAATATAGGTACAATATCCTTTGATAAAAAGATAATTTTGGTCAGTGAATGTAAAGGTGTCGTTATACAGCACAAGTTAGTAATTCGGTACAGACTGAGAAACACTGGGGTACCAGACGTCGGGAGTCCGAGGGAACAGGAAGTGACAGAGGGTCTTAAACGAGTTTAAGTACAGGTAACTCAATTGCTACGTTAGATTGGTAGAGTAGTAGACAGTGGGGGAAAAGGAAAACGGAAGTTGGAGAGGATCGTTACCCCAGAAAGAGTCACAGACATCATTGTCGATTGTAAATGACTCGTAAATCATACACGATCCATTACAAACTTCATGAAGAGTACTTAATTGAGTAAAGTAGGAGAATTCTTGGGAGGGGGGGTGGTGGGGCCGGAATCTATTTAGGACAACAGATACAGTATGGACTCTGTGTCTCCACAATTTAATGAAAAGGTTCTTCTGTATCAGTCATTCGTACTTCCGTCTAAACGTTGGTCCCACTGATTAAGTTCACCATTTTAGGGACAAGTTTATACACAACTAGACTTCACTCTTGGTACAATATAACAATTTCCTCCCACCCATAATACATCATAATCTTTCAACATAGTGTTCCTTCTTCAATTATTATACTCTTCGGCAAATGATGGAGATACTGGATCCATTCATAATCGGTAAAACTCAAAGTAAATTAGACAAAGTAATTCAACCCTATTGTTATAGACGGGACATATGGAGTATCTTCCATCCTTAGTTTAGTGTACCTATTTTCACCAAACAGTTATTTCAAAGTAATAATTCTTATAAGAATAAAAATATAACGATATATTTATAATTTATATAATGTATATTATATTTAAGAGATAAAAAACAGAATGTAAAATATATAACATATTTTAATAACTATAACGATATTTTTAGATCCAGTAACCATTCTATTTAAGTTTGATTCTTCGTAATAAGAACTATACATTAATTAACACTTAATTTCCACGATATTAGTTTACACGAACACTTTGTGTCTCAAAATCATTTCAATTTGAAGATTTTCACGTTACAATACCCGATTTAGTACGGGGGGTAAATATATGACCCGAAGGGACCACCGAGTCTGTCATTTCTTAGACGGTCGTTACGTCCTCTGGACTCAAACTAGGGACCCAATCCTTCTATGGGACCTCTTCCCTTACCGATTGGGGAGATCAGTTCCGATACCAAAAAGGACACCAGTACATACCTACACTCTCAACCTGACACTTCTTCTTAACTATGAAAACTTGACACCACAACCTCTTCTGAGAACTCACAGGGAACCTGACGTTCCTCTAGGTTGGTCAGGTAAGACTTCCTCTAGTCGGGACCCTAAAGAAACCTTCCTTACCACGATTTCGACTTCGAGATCATGAAACCGGTGGAGTACACTTCTCAACTGAGTAACCTTTTCTGAGACTACGACCCTCCCTAACCCCCGTCCTCCTCTTCCCCTGCTCTCTCCTACTCTACCGACCTACCGTAGTGTCTGAGCTACCTGTACTCAGACTCACTTGAGGCCCTCAACCACTACCTGTCCCTCTGGACCACACGACGTTAAGTACCTCAGTGTTTCTTAGCCTGTGTTGACTCGCTGACTTGACTTGACTTAACTTGGTGAGGTCATATGAACGGACCTCTTAAGGTACCCGTCTCCTCGGATAGTCCGATGTCAGGTACACCAACGTTTGTCAGTCTGACCCTCTGATTGTGAAAAGTGAAAGTGTAAGTATATAACTTAAACATTAAGGGATCATGGAGACTCATACTGACAGAACGGTCTATCCTGAAAATTTCTTCACTAATCCAATTTTACTTCGGTAATACCACCCGAGATTAGGTTAGACTGACCACAAAAATATTTTTCTCCTGTAAACCTGTGTGTTCCTCTGTAGTCGAAATGCACTCGTGTCTCTTTTCCGGTACACCCTGTGTCGTTCTTCCACCGGTAGACTTTCGGTTCCCCTCTCCTGAGTCCTTAAGTACAACTATAGAACTGGGACGTGATTGGAGATCTTGAGACTCCTTTATCTAGAGACTATAAATTCTGTGAGTCAGATACCATAAAACGATCCCTCTCTTTGTCGAAGATCACCGTTTCTTCTATGTAGTCTTACTCAAGTTACCGGGGTCGAATAGTCTCCGAAGGGTATACAGAGGTAAGGTTAAAAGTCCTAGGGTAAGGAAGGGTTAGTTACGGGAGTGAAATCATCCTCTATGAGAGGTCACAACCCTTAAGTTAACAAAACATTAAGTCGGTGATCGTCCTACTCTAAGACCCGAACCGAAAGTCCTTAGAGTCGAAACGTCGATGTCCTTTACTCAGAAAAAGTCCCGTCTGTATCTTCGAAAGTCCAGTAAATATGTCTTGAACTCGACCTTTAAACTTAGGAAATCCAGTAAGAAAAGAAAAGGGTGAAACAGGTCGTTGTAATCCTCATTTGTCGGTTAGAGTAATATGAACAATCAAACTTTTTTTGTTGACTTCCCTAATATATACACCCATGGGTCTTTGAACAGAGAATTTCCATAAACCAATCCTCATAGGTTACAACTATAAAACGTATCTTGATAACGATATAGTGTGGTGAACTTCAGTAGTCACGAGGGAAATAATTACTTTTATTAATCATAAAATTTAGATTAGTTTGATCTGGCGGTTAGGGTCTGTCAGATCTGGTTAAGTCTTTTGGGTAGGTATTCTACGATAAGGAGAACTTGGTGGGAACCATGGTTTTGGAGGAGATCAGTCTCAAAACAAAGAGACTTGTTGGGACTGATAATATACACTCTAAAAAACCTAGGAAGTTTAATAACTAGAAGTAACACTTATACGTTCTTCCACCCAAGTGTATCGTAAAGGGTTTGTGGAAACAGGTATTTTGTACAAAAAGTTCATATACATAGATTATGAATCCAGTTTTAGAGTCGTGACCTCCTCGAATCTCCAGGGGAACGTAGGAAAAGACCTTGGTGGTGAGAAACATAAGAACAGGATATACTAATTCAGATGTACAGACCATGATTAACGAAAAACCCCAAATTTGGTTGACTTATAAATAAGTAAATAAGAAGTTTATACAAAACTTACGGATTGATACACGGTCCGGAACAAGATCTGAGATTCGTATACCGTCACTTGTTTTATCTTGTACGGACGAGTCTAAACTCTCCCCGTTCTGTCTGTTACCTGTTTTAGTTGTTCATTAACGTCCATCCTTGGAGTACCTTCACGATACCCCACTTTATTTCGTCCCTGAAGACCCACCGGACCTCGTCCACCCCGACGTCTAATTTATCTCCTCTCAGACCCTTCCGGGTAGACCCCATGGAACTTTCTGAACTTACTTTACTCCCTCCTCGGTACCCTAGTAGGCCCTCTTCGTCAAGTCCGAGTCCCTTGTCGTTCGTGTCCTGTGTTCGTTGTTCGAGCTATATAAGATCTTGATCGTTCCTCCGGTCATACGACCTTGTCTCTCTCGCACCCTCCTCCATTCCCGTCTCTCCACTGTTCACCCGTCCCCACCTGGTCCTCAAATCTCTGAGTCTTGTCTCTGTGTTATTCCAAAACTTCTCTCTCGCTGTACTAAACTGGTTACAAAAAGTCTCCTACCACGACCGACGAGACGACCGTTATCTGACAACCCCTCGAAATATGTAAGCTATCTAGGGGTCTGATTACAAGCCAGACAAGGATATTGGATCCAGGACAGAAGACAGAATCAATACTGTTCAGGTCAGTCGGTGGTTCCGGACAATGACACGTGACGGGAGGTGAGCGTTCTCCACCAGAATAGTGAATCATCCCATCTTCGAGACAATTTCGGTCACATACGTCCCGGGAGAGATCTTTTCCTCCGATTTCGTTTTATATGGAAGAGGACCGAAGTACCTCTTCCGTCTTCTTAACCAGTTCAGTGTACCAAGACACCGATGAAGTAGACATGTTTAACGGTAGTTAAAATGTTCATGCATTCTATGGTCATAAAATAGTAGACATTTAAATTAATTTGACCAGGATGATGATGACGATTCAGTGAAGTCAGTACAGGTTGAAACACGCTGGGGTCTCTGCCGTCGGGTGGTCCGAGGGGGTAGGGACCCTAAGAGGTCCGTTCTTGTGACCTCACCCAACGGTAAAGGAAGAGGTTACGTACTTTCACTTTTCAATTTCACTTCAGCGAGTCAGTACAGACTGGGAGTCGCTGGGGCACCNATGACGATTCAGTGAAGTCAGTACAGGCTGAAACACGCTGGGGTCTTTACCGTCGGGTGGTCCGAGTGGGTAGGGACCCTAAGAGGTCCGTTCTTGTGACCTCACCCAACGGTAAAGGAAGAGGTTACGTACTTTCACTTTTCAATTTCACTTCAGCGAGTCAGTACAGACTGGGAGTCGCTGGGGCACCTGACGTCGGATGGTCCGAGGAGGTAGGTACCCTAAAAGGTCCGTTCTCATGACCTCACCCCACGGTAACGGAAGAGGCTTGACCAGGATCTTCCTATGTATTTTTCTGGAATGCCCTGAAGGGACCACCGGGTGACCAATTCTTAGACGGACGGTTACGTCCCTTGTTCCCTAATGAGGGACCAGATCCTTCTAAGATGTACGGTTCCCCGTTGTTTCGAGTACACGGTGTCGATGACTCGGGTGTACGACCTTGGTGACTTCGGACGCATGAGACTTTGTTCTCTTCGGCGACGTTACTCGTCGGGTGTGACGTTGATCTCTCGTCGGGGGTGAGTGGTGTTTATTTCTTTCGTACTCTTGTCGTTGTTTTGGGATCACATCGGTTTTTCATTCGTTTGTTTATTTATCTATTTTTAATTTGTTCTTTCTAGAACGTCATATAACTGAACTTTATTCTTGATAAATTCTTCGTCTATTTTATATTTTGAGTTCTTTGTAATCGAGGATATCTCTGTCAGGAACTTTGGACTTGAAGACACGGACCTGTCATGAGTACAGTCCCAGCTAACTTTGTATGTAATTAAATGGGTAAGTCTTGAGACGAGGACCGAACAAATGTCTCGGTGGTGTTGATGGGAACCGCTGATTCGACTTCACCTCAATGAAGTGTCTCTGGTGAGCTAAAAAACTTGGTTTATTATAAGTCTGTTGAAGACGGAAAAAGAGCAAAAGACTGTGAAAGGGTAAGAGGTATAGAGGTAGTCCTTATAACTGTCCCTGAATTGTCTAGATAAACGTTTATCGACCCTAATATTAAGTGATCTGGGTCTTTGAACTTAAAAAACGTTTTACCGGAAACAAAAACAAACAATAAACAATAAATGAAAGAACCTGAAGGTAAAGTTGGGAGATATGACTGGAACAAATTTTGTTTTGATATGGCAAAGATGAAACTCAAGTAGGAAAACTGTTTCTCTTTCTTTTTTCCCACAACTATAAAATGACGAGAGACAGTCAGACGAGGACAAAAAGTGCAAAGACGAAAACACCCGGTATCCGACTAGGAAGAGGTAGGAACATGAAATTTCTCGTACAATCATTTAGGAAATTTTTCAGGAAAGAGAAACCAAACGTAGTGTGTAAAGACAAACGGAAAGTGATCTACTTTAAAGGAGACAGAAAACACGTACAATACTTATAAAAAATTTTATAGACTTGAGTAGTCTCTTGCAAAGTGTATGGAAATAACGGAAGAGATCTACTTGGAGAGATAAGAACGAATGACTCTATTAAACACTAGAGTTGTATTTCACTGAAGATATAAGACAAAAAAAAAACAAAAAAAAAACCGGTGTTGTGTGTAGAACTCCCCAGAGTCAAGGGACTGGTCCCTAACTGAGGGTCCGGGGTTCGTCACTTTCGGACCTTAGGATTGGTGATCCAGTAACCCTTTGAGGGACTAAAGATACAAAGAATGGATGTTTGGGTCTTCAGGTTCTTATATAGAATCGGTAGTGACCCTTTTACTATGGACTTAATTTACTTATTTATGTGTAAAATTATTCAAACAATCAAAAAAACAGGAATAGTTCAGTATGACGGAAAATCTTAGATAAAGCTACCGTTATATGTAGAATGAAATACTTTAATTTCAAATTGTTACGGGTCTTAAAGAAAGTAATGTAGTAAAAGGAGAACACTATTAATTTGGGTCTCTTTGTCAAGAAGTACAGGTTTGTGTTAATACACTAAAATTAGACAAACTCTTGACCTTGATTTTTTGACTAGGTTTATATACTTTAGTAAGAAAACCTCTACTATTTATTTATTTGTTATTATAAACAAAAGTTAGTTACAAGTGACTGACGGTTAACATTCAAATAACATGAGTACATACTAGTATAATCCTTAATGAAACACTCGTTATATTATATTACAAGGTTCACTATAGTTCACTATGGTCGCCTGTTAAGGAAATCATATTTGTAGAATCAAAAGGTATAAACTATACGACGACGAATACCGAAAATAGAACACATTAATATTGACAACCTAAAAAAATACGTCATATCTTAAAGAAGACGTGACTCATTTCGAACCACGAGACACAACAAAGAGTAAAATCTGTGAGTTCTAAGCTATAACTCACAGAGATCCCCGAAGGGACCACCGAGTCTGCCATTTCGAAGACGGACGTTACGCCCTAAGGACCCAAGCTAGGGACCCAACCCTTCTAGGGGACCTCTTCCTTTACCGTTGGGTGAGGTCATAAGAACGGACCTTTTAGGGTACCTACCTCGGACCATCCGATATCAGGTACCCCAGCGTTTCTCAGCCTATGCTGACTCGCTGAAGTGAAGTGAAGTACATAAAGAGGTCCTGAAGGGTCGAAAAGGGTAAGTATTGTGTATCTTTTATTGTAAACTAAGGGTGACCCAATTTACACGGACCAACGAGTTCAACTCTCGGAAATCATGAACCTAGAACCTACTGAGTCCCAAGGGACCGATGGGGTGACTGACTCCCACTAGTTGTAGAGTAGTGTGACGACGACGACGACGACGACGACGATTCAGTGAAGTCAGCAAAGGCTGAGACACGCTGGGGTATCTGCCGTCGGGTGGTCCGAGGGGGCAGGGACCCTAAGAGGTCCGTTCTTGTGACCTCGCCCAACGGTAAAGGAAGAGGTTACGTACTTTCACTTTTCACTTTCACTGCAGCGAGTCAACACAGGCTGAGAATCGTTGGGGTACCTGACGTCGGATGGTCGGAGGAAGCGGGTACCCTAAAAGGTCCGTTCCCATGACCTCACCCCGCGGTAACGGAAGAGGAGAGTAGTGTGACCTTTGGGTAATTATCGTGTAATCAGCCCCTTGAGACCAGACATGTTAATTCTATTGCAATGGGCCTATGTTAGGAGTCTCATCGAAAATACAAACTAAATAATCTTATACTGAAGGGACCACCAAGTCTGTGATTTCGCAGACAGATGTTACACTCTCTGGACCCAAGTTGGGGACCCAACCCTTCTAAGGGACCTCTTCCTTTACCGTTGGGTGAGGTCATGAGAACAGAACTTTTAGGGTATCTGCCTCCTCGAACCACGTCCGTTGATATGTACCCCAGCGTTTCTCAGTCCGTGCTGACTCACTGAAGTGAAAATAATCTTATACACAAAGAACTCCAGTTGTCTGAAGTGTCTTAGTACCCTAGTTAGAAATCTCTAGGAATGATAAGTAGTCGTCCCCAACCCTTCCCACTCTACACCCAGTACCTTTTAACCTCATCTTTCTTACCTAACAGTAAATTTCGTTTACAAAATAAAGAGACCTGACTGTACCGGTACTGGACCTTATTCTATTCACGAATGGAAGGAAATTGAAAGATCAATATACTAAGTCGTCCTATGAATTTTAAAGAAAAGGGTAACATAAAAGTCTTATATACCAGTCTTAAAAGAGAGAAGAAGGGTCCTACCCTCCCTTTTTCTTTAATCTGATTGTAAGATGAGACGAAGTGTTGGTGGATTCTAGTCAACAAAAATTAGTGTAAAAGACTAAATTAACCAGACTTCACGTATCCAAAAAAAAAAAAAAAAAAATTTCAAAGGGGTCACTGAGGTTACCCTTCTGTACCTATACTTGATGACTACTCATCGGGTCAAACATTGACTCGTGTATACACTTTCCTGTGTGGAGGATTTCCTATACAAACTCCGTTTTCGTTTATCATGTCCTTCGTTCGTTTATAAATGTGACTTATTATTCATAGTAGAGACCTTCAAAGACTCAACACAGAGTACCCTAAACCCGTGAAGTCAATCCCTTTACCTAATAATGACGAGACCACTCGACCCTCTCCAAAACGCCTTCTTTAGTTGAATTCCTTGTAAAAGTTTCTTTTTCCATCACTTCTAGACCTCATGCTTAAGTTTCTGATCCCTTTTTTAGAGGTCTCGTCATTTACCTCTTTATCTATCTCTTTACCAAGCGAACCACTTTCTTTTAAAAGTCCGTCACCCATGCTCTCTTTACCCCTTCTGAGAGCCGTAAGTCTGCTCTTCGAGTCATTGACTCGTTGTTATTCCCACTAGACGTCCACCGGAGCTAGTCTAACCTTACCATTGACCGTGTAAAAAAGAACCTGACCCGTTAGTCTCGACTCTTTCCTGAAGTAGTTGTTATTAGACATGAGTGTGAGTTTCTTTTTGATGTTGTTAAATTTCGTATGATAGTACCTTTTATAAATGACTGTCCTAATTCTTGTGTTATTCCACGTCCATATAAAGTATAATATATCATATGTGCACACGTACTCTCGATTCAACGAAGTCAATACAAACTGAAAAACACTGGGATACCTGGTATCGGACGGTCCGAGAAGACACGTACCCTAAGAGGTCTGTTTTTATGACCACACCCAATGGTACGGGAGGAGGTTCCCTAGAAGGACTGGTCCCGAGCTTGGGTACAGAGGACGTCGAGGACGTAACGTCCACCCAAGAGATAGCGACTTGGTGACCCCTTCACGACTATACCGTATTCCTTCAGTGTTAAGTTGACCTTCATTTTATGTCCATCGTTAGGTTTCGGATTAAAATATTATATCGTAGACAATTCGGTAGAATATAGATGTTAAGGAAGTTGATCTTTGTGTTTAAGAGGTTTAAGGTTTGGAAATCGTTGTGAAATAATGGTCGAAATTCCTCCTAAATAAAGACTTAGAAAAGATCTTAAAAGTCCATCGAAGAAAAAAAATTTGGAACTACGAGGTGTGTACAAGTCGGAAAGAGTATCGATCACTTACTGGGGTACGACTGGACGGTTACCTCCCTATAATAAGGACTCCCATGTTTTACTTGTTGGTAAAGACCCAAAAGTTCCAATTACAACTATATCGTGAGAAACCCAATCAAATTTTTAGAGTAGACCACGGAACGTCATAGAGTCTCCCGGATGTGTTAGTGACCATTAGTGACACATGTAGTGATTCTGTCTGTCAAACCGTTCTGTCAGCCAAGGTCCCCCTAATATTCGGATACTAACCCATCCTATAAGTATTGAAGATGGTTTATCGGAAGTTTCACGGAAGACTCGTGATCTCTATCTTTTATTCCTTCTCTCTTTTCCGTGTGTGTTTCTTCATTTACAAATCTTACAATAAGAGGTTCCCACACTCAAGACGGATTTTCACTGTTTATATACCGTATTTAATCTTTACAGGGTTTTGATAAGACAATAAAATAAAATAAGTTCACGTAAAAGAGGGTGAACCCTTACACGGGATATATTTCTACGTATTTTATAAGTGAAACCGTTTAGATGAAGGTAAGTAAAGAACAAAAAGACGTAAGCCTTTTAGATGTTGCCACAGTTATATTGTAAGACTAATACAAAAAGTTGAAGGGGTAAGTAAATGAACCGAAATATGTTTTTATTATAAGTTTTCTACCGGGGTTTCTTTTATACGACCCATGGTCCCAGTAGTTCACTTGTTAACGTAGAAAGAGACTCTTCCCTCGGCCCCTTTACCTGGTTTAACGTCCTCCATCTTAGTGTACAAACATCAGAAGAGAAAAGAGGTAAAAATTATCGTACCTTGGTAAATAAATAACTGACGAACTTTATTTAAGTTTATCTTCTTGAAACATTTCCGACGTCAGAGACCATTCTGGATGGACCACGGTTAGAAAAAACAATAAATACTCTCCCGGAGTCTCTTGAACTTACAGATGAGAAAAGTAGGTTCTGAAACACAACAACAGTCGATTTCGCGAAAACAGACCTTTTCTACGACCTGCTATTAAGTGTTCGAGTGGTGAGAGGATCCTGACTTAATCCTGGGGTAGTTTGGAGTGTGAATTCACCCAAAGTTTACACCAATCTTTTACTCCGTGGGCACAAGAGACTTCTCATAAAGTGACAAAGATTCACTCGTTCTTATAAAGTATCGAGGAAGACAAACCAAAGGACACCCATCCACCCTTTTCTCCCGTCCGACACTCCAGTCCCAGGACTCCCCTTTTTTAAGGTAGGGACTCCTAAAGGTAAGTGAACCGAAAAGAAAAAGGTTAAAAGTTTAATGGAATCTAAAATTTTATTACCGAAATAATTTTATATTAAATGTATAAGGTCTTAGATGGGTAAATTTCGTATGTAAGTCATCAAAAATCATGTAAGTGTCTACACACGTTGGTAGATTGGCAGTTGAAACCTCGTAAAAGTAGTGGAGCCTTTCTTTGGGACATGGAAAGTCAATAGTAAGAGAAACAGGTGTTAGGGATGGAGGAACCAGAATTCGTCGGTGATTAAATGAAGGACTGAGGTGTCTTGAGGGACAAGACCTGTAAAGTATCTTTACCTTAGTATATACACCGGAAAACAAGTGAACCGAACATTAGAGTAAAACAGAATACTATAAACATCAGTACAACAAAACACGACAATACAAAACTTTTGAAAAGTGCACAGGGATTGAAAAGAGGAGTGTTGTAAATACCAGAGAGACTCAGTCTCTGTGAGTCGGTTCTGTCGTGTGGTTAATCACAAACACTTAAAAACTTGGTTGAAGAGAACAAAAGAAAGGATTATGTTCTTCTTCAAGAGACGTTATAGAGAGATTTCTTTCAGTGAGACGAAGTGAGGGTGTAACACTTCGTCAGAGAAGAACGAGGGGAGGTCATATTCCGTACTATCATGTATATATCATGTACACTACTGTACGATTTTTGGTTCCAGACGTAGAGACCGTAACTCGAAGGTGATGTGGATAGACAGACGAGGATGGAGATAAGACAGACTAAAAGTCCCATACGAGAGTTGTCGGACAACAAACCAAACTTCGATAGGACCATTTTCTTTGGTCATTGTAACTTGAAGTTCAGAACACCCATGACCACACGACCGTTACCTTACCTAGTGAGGTGTCTTAACGATGACTAACAGGTGAGAAGGGATACACCAAGTCTCTTTTCTGAGGGTGGTCCTAACTAAACAGTTTTGGTACCTTTCATACTAGTGAAACGAATAAATAAATTTAAAGACTCTATCAAGATTCTCGTTTTGTAAATGGTCAAAGTCAACAACTTATATTGAAGTGAACTGCGTGTAGATGTAACGTAATGTTAGATTTGTTGTTGTACTCTTGTTTAACGGGAGTTGGGTCCTTATACCTATACATATATAAAGAGTTTCCCTGTATACATATTTACTCCTAAGATAAAATGGTGTGAAAACTTTATCTGATTCGATAAATCAATTCTTTGAATCGTACGGAATCAGTATAACTTTTCCTCCCTGTACTTCAAAAATGAAAGATTAACAATTAGAGTTAAGTCAATTTTGAAAACCTAGAGTTTCTTGACGAGTACATGTCGGTCTCACTTTCAATTAAAAATGTCTGAACTGAATTTGAAGTTCAGTTCTTTTAACCTCCCCTTTATAGAGGACTATTTATTTAAATTTCCTTTTACATAAAAAGGGAGAGACGAACCTCCATTTTTTTAAGAAAGAATCCCTTTAAAACTTCTTGAAAAAAAGAAAACCAATCGTTTTGGAGACCAAGGGTCGTTCTTTCGAACTTCTTTGCCTAACTAGGTGCACCCGGGCACGTAATCAGTAGGTGACTTCAAGTGAACATAAACAAATTCAGACGTGGTAAGTAGTTGATTTCTACTGGTCGGTCTAATATTGACTGTAATGTAGTACGTTAACCCTGAGGGACCTTCAGGTCACCTATTCTGAAACGGAAAGTTACATACCCACACCCAAGCTAGGGACCAGTCTTCGATTCTAGGGTGTACGGAACACCGGTTTTTTGGTTTTGTATTTTGTCTTCGTCACAATATTTCTAAAGTTTTTACCGGGTGTAGTTTTTTTTAAGAATCTTTTTATTTAGGACGTTAATAAACAATATTGTTCTATTTTACTTTCTCTTTCTACAACGGGAGAAGTTATAGGAGGGAAAGAGTAAGACTGGATTCTTCCCTCTTACCCACCATTTCTTCCCTAGATTCCTTAACGTCCATTTTAATACTATGTATCTTTACTGTCCCGACCTGAAGGGACCACCATGTCACCAATTCTTAGACGGACGATTGCGTCCCCTGTGCCCAAGTTAGGGACCAGACCCTTTTACGGTGTACGGAGTCCCGTTGATTCGGACGCGTATCGTTATTTCTGGGTCACGTGGGTATTTATTTATTTTATTGACTTTTTTTTTTCCAGTAACGGAAGAAATTTTTTTTTTACTGTCCCGTGGAAAGATCAACCGTACCCTTCCACGAAAATGGGGGTCTTGGACGGGGTCCGAAGGACGTCAAACCCACCACTAACCGTGTACGGTTACCCTTATTGTCGACCGAAGAGTCCTCAGAAGGTTTCGTCGACGGGGTATGTGGAACCGCGACAAACACATATCGAGATCAACGACTGTAAGACTGACAACGACTTGTAGAGATTATTGTTATGAAATGTAAAATGTGAAAAAGAAGACTCATTTTACAGACGTAGCAGTTAGGAACCAATTTCTTCTACGTCACTTTTTAGTGGGATCCTATTTTCCGTACGAGTATCAGTCCCACCACAATTCCAAAGACATTTAATGATACCAGTCCTTTTTCCTTTTACCGAAAAATATATATGATTACAACACTGTACACGAAAAACCTTTGCAAAGTCAAACTCCAGTTTCATCGTATTTTCTTCTTCCCATCCCCCTACCCTACTTAACCCTAATGTATATATATATATATATTTATATAACACATACACACAAGTACGAATCAACGAGTCAACACAGATTGAGAAAAGTTGGGGTACCTGACATCGGGTGGTCCCAGAAGACAGGTACCCTAAGAAGTCCGTTCTAATGACCTCACCCATCGGTAAGGGAAGAGGTCCCCTAAGAAGGACTGGGTCCTTAGGACCCAGAGGACGTAACGTTCACCTACGAAATAACAGACTCGGTGGTCCCTTCGGGACACACACACACACACACACACACACACACACACACATATGCTAGTACATATTTTATCTATTGATTACTCTTGGATGACATATCGTGTCCCTTGAGTTATAAGACAACATAGAGTTACCCTTCCTTTAGATTTTTTCTCCACTATATTACATATACATTTCGACTAAGTGAAACGACATGACGTCTTTGATTGTGTTGTAACATTTCATTGATATGCGGTTTTTTTTATTAATTTTCCATTTTAATTTATTTTTTTCTTCTCACTTCCTTTTTTTCGTTTTCATATTCCCTTATAAATCTTCAGTAATTCTTTACTTAATCTTATGACTATCCTATTCAACGTAGATCCGTCCCTTCCCTTACACTCGTATTCTTCTCTCCGTTGTGTTCAGGTCTGATAAGTCTCACCACGTCTCATGAGCTTATAAGGGGTTCGGGTCCTCAATATTGAAGTCAATGGGTCTATATGTTAGATCTGTGTCTTTCGTCTTATTACCCTTTTTCAGAGAAGACTGTTTCTGTGTAGTACCACCCCGGATAATCCTTCACGACGTCTCGATAGACATCCTGTTTATAATTTTTATGGAGACATTCTTTCGTCGTTAGTGTCGGAGCGTCCCCTCACCTTTTTAACCGGCTATTTCGTTATGGTACTCCCATAAACCCCGTTTGCAAGACACCTACTATTAGGTTTTTGGGGTGTTTCAAGTCTCAAATTATCAGTGGACGTCCACTGTACTTAAGATTTTATGACGACTCAGGTGTCACACCAGTGTGAGACAGTAGAGGGACAGTGGGTCACTCCATCTCATGTCACTTTAGTCCCTAATTTCACCCGTCTGTACACCATTTATACTGTGGATTGTAAGTGAAGAGTCAATGTACCCCTCGATATGACCTTTTACCCCCTCTCGAAGTATTTAAGGAAAATGAAAATTATAACTTTCATTCTTAAGGGAAGAAAGGTGATAAAACGGAGTTGAGTAACGGAAATCGGAACGTAGGGGACCTATTGGTCGTAGGATGACTACTTTCAGTACTAAGGGTATAGACGGACCCCTCCAATTGACTTAGGTCGTCGGTTCTCAGTCGGTCCGTCCTCGGGAAAGAGACTTGAGGGTCCGAAGGGCATGTAATGTTTTTGTTCTGGTTGCCCGATGGTCGAGTCTTCAAAAACAGAAGCGAAAAGTGTTTAGGGGTATTTAAAGTCTTGTCTGATTATGGTCCTGTCGTGAAAACCGTAGTCATACGTTTCAGTTCTGTGTTCTTTCTTAAAGGACTGCGTAAGAGATACACATGAAAGATGCTTTTCTTATTAAGAAAACTAAGAGGACGAAGACTCTTCACTTATTACGCAGTCCTTTTTCACCATCTAGATAAAAAGAAGAGGACAAAGTCTCGACCCTTCGCTTCAGTCTGACACTGTAGTTTCCGAGTGGTTGTTTTTCCCAGATATAGTGACCACGTAGTCAATGACGAGATTCTGGGGGACTTTACAGAGATTATGTTATTACGTAAAACCTTTCCTAAATAACAGTCCGAATTGATCCCACCCTTTTCCGACCTTACCAGTAGAGGTCCTACACGCGACGGGTGACGTGGGTCGAGAAGACGTTCCCGGTCTTGATTCGGTATCACTGGTCGGTAGTCGACTGGACCTCGACTCTGGGTCTTCCCTTTCCTCCCACCTCTCTTTCGTACCACCACTACCCATAAAACCTCTCTTTTTCTCCGAAACCTCTTAAATACCTCACAAAAAAGGTGAAGAACTTTACTTTACTTTAACCACAGGGGAAGGGGGTTTAATACACCTTGGTCACAATAAGGATCCAAAACTGACTGATTTCGTGTTGTTTTTTAAGAGGGATTTCTCTCTTATATCTATAAACGTATAAAACCTACGGGACCAGATGTTTTTCTAAGGGATTAGGTCAACTTTATGTTATCTAAAGTATGAATACTCCGTCACAGACCGTTAACCGAAAATGTGGATTATGAATGTCCTGTGAAATATAAATGTTTTACAAGGTTTTGGTGGAAATAATCGATTCGGTATTAATTGGGAAGACCATCTCTGATGACCACAAATAGAATCTAGAGTCTTTGTACTTTGGTGGAGGTCGATATATCGTATGATTAGTAACTCAGTTATCACAACTAGAAAGTCCAACACTTTAAAGAAAGAACAAGAAAGGAAGGGAAGAACCTCTATAGAGATCTCGAGTCGAACTTTCGTATAAAGACCATGTCAAGAAATCTATAAAACATATTTTCACCTAAAGTTAGGTGTAATGTATGAAAGGGTTCCATCGTTAACTAAACTCTATCGTATCTAAACCGGTCATTTTCGGAGACACAGTCCTTTTCAGTGAGGTGAAGTAACTTTCACCTTTACAATCAACGAGTCAGCACAGACTGAGAAACACTGGGGTACCTGACATCGGGTGATCTGAGGAGACAGGTACCTAAAGAGATCCGTTCTTATGACTTCACCCATCGGTAAGGGAAGAGGTCCTCGAGAAGGACTGGGTCCCTACCTTGAGTTCAGAGGACACAGAGGACGTGACCGTCTACCTAAGAAATGGTAGACTCGGTGGTCCCTGGTGAAGTAACTCCAAGTAGATTGAAAATTTGCTTGACCCTACAAACCCAAACTGGGAGAAGGAGTCTCCCAACACTCCGAAGTACTGAAATATCTTTATTTATTGAACTTCTAAATACCTAGTCCCACTAAAGGATCTCTGAGATATTTTACAGGGTCAATCATTATAACTTCGTCCTTATAAAATTACAAATTAAAAATTCAGTTTATTTTAACATGTATCTTTTCAGGAAGTGGAATTCTTGATACTAACTTCCACACTAAGTCTAAGAGTGTGGTCCAAAGGTCATTCGTTTAAAAATACTCGTATCCGTTTATTAAATTTGAGTGTTTGAGATAAAAGTCTTTGGTAAACTATACAGAGGACGTAGACTACTCAAATACCGACAGACTTTTGTTTTTAGTCTATCTCGTTCCCTCGACTCCTTCTCTCTCTTTCTCTCTCCTTCTCCCGTTCTTCCCTCTGTGTCCTCCTCCTCCCCTTCTTCCACTGCTCCGAGGTTTCTTTTACCAAGCACTTCCTCTCGGTCAGGATTAGGTCGACAAGGTTCGGTTGGTTTCGTAGACCAAAGAAATTAAATCATGTGAAGTATGATTTTCCGGTCGAACAAATGTGACATATAAAACTCAATAAATTTGAGAGAGAAGGTTTGGTAACCCAAACGTCGAAGTCCCCTCGGAAAAGTTTACACCGACCTTTCCTAAGGGTGTAGTTATAGTGTACCGTACTTACTATACCTTTCTTTTTCAATGTCTGTAAGATTCTCATCAGTCGTACGGTAAAGTCTGATAAAATAATCCTAAAAGACTCTCCTGACTTTTACAGGAGTTCAGTCGGAGATATGGTACGTTTACTCGGGTACAAGAGATATGTCCACCCGTGTATACGGTCACCCACTCACATACGAGGTCCGTATATCCCATAGAGAGGTAACCGATGGGATAAAGTCTTTATGATAAATGTAAAATTAATTTTGTGTTCGACTTTTACGTGTTTCCATAATTTTAGGTTCTTCTAGAATAAACCTTGGGAGACCTTTCTGTCAATTCCAAGTCAGGAACTAGGAGCCAAAGAAGTGTCTTGAAGAGAGTAACAACTGTCCCGAAACCAAAAAAAAGGGAACGTACATCCCTACCGGGTCGTCCTAGTAGGTTTGGTGACAGGGAGTGAGTTTGAGATCAGGGTTTAAAGATTAGTAAAGTTTTGTGAAGACGAACCCCCGGGGTGATAGTGGACCTACAGGTTTGTCTTGAGTCGTAACATGGATGTGCTTAGGAAGGAGTTAAAATGTAAAGACATTGACTACGGTAGGATGAGGACCAGTTTCTCGACCTTTGGACCCTCGATTAAAGTCGATGGAACAGAGTGGCGTCCATCGGGGGAGCAGTCTCTTCGATTCGGGAAAATAAGAAAAGAAATATTATAAGAATTTTAAACAGGGAAGAGAGGTGAGGGTAACGAGAGAGAAGTGAACTATGGGTTTGATAAGTTACTAAACGACGAACTAAAAGGCTATACACTCTGACTTTTTATATATGGACTTCCGTTTTTGGTCTTTTTGAAGTCTTATAGTACTCATTTGTCTTCCTCGAATTGAGACTGATCTTCGTTAGGTGGTAACCTTTGGTAAGGGTTCTTTTGCTTAGGTATCACTCCGTACACCGGTTGGTAATGAAAGTGCTACGAGGGCACTCTGTCCAAGAATGGGTAAATAGAAAAAACACCAGGTCCGACTGACGTAGTGACCGGGACTCGACCAGTAATGTCGGGAAGGTAACAGACCGTTATAAACCGTTTAGAGTGGTGAAAGAGGTCCAAATAACTAGAAACTGAAAATTTGAGTCTATCTTATCTTCAAGTCTGTTTCCTTGCAAACGAGAGTAAAGAGTTCAGAGAGGTCGACCCTGACAAACTGGAGTAGTTCTCGGCATTGACGTCATTGAATGCCTGGTTATCGTTGTCGTTACGGGTTCCCCTTTATGTCGACTATTTGTCTTCCGTTCTCGATCCACCATTCCCCAACCGGTATTTGTGAAGTCCAGAGTCACACTGTGGAAACACCGGACACATTAAGGGTAACTGCAGTTAGGTACAATACCTATGAAATCCCGGTGTTCTTTCTTGGAATGTAACGAAGTGCTTAACTCAATGAGTTTCGAATCTCACATTAGGAATCTGGTCGTTATGACCGTCATTCATATTTTAACGATCCTTACGTTTAAGTACCTGGAATGTGTCTGACTGAAAGACTTAGTATTATGGACCCTAATTCCGAGTCCTTTAACCAAATTGTGTAAGAAGTGGACTAAGAATAAGTACATATCAAACTCTTTGTGACACGGAAAGTATGTACTCCTATTATTGATCAATAACCGTTTGTTTATTCATATGTTTATTTTTGCTCTATTTTTTGATAAACTTATCCAGACAAAAGAGAACATAAATGTTGCGAATCATGTCTTATTTAGAGTCATTTGTAACAACTGATTTACTGAATTTTCTAGAATATATCCATCTACGGTTTTAAATTTTATAAGGTAAATCGTTTGTTACAGAATCTAAAGAAACGAACAAACAAAACTTTCAGTAACTTCAGATCTTTTGTCTTGTGATTAGGCTCTCCGTTCCAAAAACTCCTATTACTCTTAGTCAACACTACACGTGTCTTGTAGGGTTTACACGATCAGGAGACAAAGTACGGAATTCTTAGAAAGCATATAAAGTGTAAAGTTCCATCTACCAGACTATTATTGGTGGGGTGAGAGTTTCGTTTGGAATTTTCTGACAAAAGACCAGTGAGCTACTAGGAACTTTGGTAAGACCGAGGGAAGGTAAACAGGTTGACCAACGACGACGACGACGATTCAGCCAAGTCAACACAGGCTGAGACACGCTGGGGTATCTGCCGTCGGGTGGTCCGAGGGAGCAGGGACCCTAAGAGGTCCGTTCTTGTGACCTCACCCAACGGTAAAGGAAGAGGTTACGTACTTTCACTTTTCACTTTCACTGCAGCGAGTCAACACAGGCTGAGAATCGCTGGGGTACCTGACGTCACGTGGTCCGAGGAGGCAGGTACCCTAAAAGGTCCGTTCTTATGACCTCACCCCACGGTAACGGAAAAGGTTGACCAATAGTCTAGGACTTTTAAAATAGAGGATTGTAAATAACTTTAGTATAGTAACCCGAGAGACATCTGGTAGTGGTAAGGGAACCAACTTCGTAAATAAAGGGTAAACTCCGTGACGTCAGTAACAAATAAACCGTATACGGAGAGAGAGAAGAGTATACAAGGGAGGAAGTCAAGTAGGGGATCTTTGTGTGGTGTACTTAGAGAGATTTCAACACTCAGAGAGAACAGGAACGGTACAAATCTTTGGAAGTTCCTGAAATATAGTGGAAGTCCTACTTTGTGTCTGAAAAGTAGTAGACTGGGATGGGTTACAGGTCGGAATGACAGACGGGATACATGACATGGTTGGAGGGGGTAAATGGGTGGGCAGACGTTTGTGACACAGAAAGAGAGAAAAGTGGTATGACCCTATAAGGAAGGGTAGAAGTATCAAACCGATTAAGTATTTCACTTTCACTTTCACTTCAGCGAGTCAACACAGGCTGAGAAACGATGGGGTACCTGCCATCGGATGGTCCGAGGTACCAGGTACCCTAAAAGGTCCGTTCTTATGACCTCACCCGACGGTAAAGGAAGAGGTCCCCTAGAAGGGTCGGCTCCCTAGTTTGGACCCAGAGGACGTAACGTCTGTCTGCGAAATGGTCGATAGGAAATTCTGAGTCAAGTTCATAGGGGAGAATCTCCTTCGACAGAATCTGAGATCGGGGGTAGTGGGAAAAAGTTGCCTACGGAGAAGAGACACGTCATAAGGTAGAGTCGTAGGTAGTAGAGAACGGAGAGCAAAAGTAAATCTCGAAGGATTCCCGTCCTTGGTAAAGAATAACTACAAACATTATAACTGTGGACCATGTGTCGTTGACGAGGTATTTATAAGTAATTCGTATCCTTACTTGTTTAATTATTATTTCTGTTATCGAGAAGGTTTCCGAAGAGGAATCCTACCTTTCAACTCTTTTTGGAGGTACAGTGTCTTCGTAGGTGACTTATATTTACCGAGTTTTCGTCTCCATTCTGTTGAGTATAGCTACTCTTTACTGAGGTTCAGAAGGATGTCTGGTGTTTGACCTGGTAAACCCCTTGGATCTCTTTACCTTTTAGAGAAAAGTACGATGATAAAAGAAGAGTATAAAGGTATGAGGATAATCCAGATCCCCTTTTGCACGACGTTACTTTAGGGTTTCCGGCAAAACTCCTTCAATTTTAAATTCACCTTCCTCCTTCCTATTCTTTAGAAGACACTCTTACAAACAAGAGTGACGGTTTGAAAGTCAGAGGTCTCTAAATTCTTCTCTCGAACACACTCTGGTCTCTCGTACATTGAAATCCACGAATAAGTTTGTCGCGTTTAAAACTTTTAGACTTTCAAATAGAAGAGTTTACCAACCTTGTTCGGACATATAAAACAAGGGAACTCTGTGTGCCTGATTCTTCCCCCTCCCCGAGAAACGAGCCGGACTCTTGTACTAGGACTTGTGTACACAAAAAAGGGAAGATAAGAAAAGGAGTAGTAATATCGTATTCTAGGTCTCCTTGACGTCCACCCACCAAACCAAACATAGGTCAAGGGTCTGGGACGACGAGTAATTACCAGGAACAAAATAAATATACGACTCTAAACCTCACTAAAAGGGTGCGACTTTATCCTACTCTGGGTTAGATGTTCTCTCGTGGATGGGAGTTCGAGAGTGTGAGTGAGACTCACTTGTTCTCGATACTATAGAATTAGTTACCTCGTCTCACAATGTTTCTCACAATAAAACCAGTGGTCTTGTAGACGTTTGGTCCCCGAAACTCTTTAGTGGCCTTTGTTACCCTGTCAGAAAGAGAAACGGAGGAAATAGATTTACCGACCAGTCACTCAACACTGAAGACTGAAGATGTCTCCCTAAATTCGGATGTAATGTAACCCTTTTCAGCTTCGAGAGCTTTTTTAGTCCACAAAGGTGTTTTGGAGTGGGGAATTCACCAGACACAGACTTTTTGTAGACATAGGTTATCTCATGACAAGTTATCTTACAGGACGTCACTACTTTGATAAGACAGAACAGGTTACCACCTCGGTATACACCGAACACACAGGGACTTCACACGAATCATATTGAGTCTTTGACTTAAAATTTGAAATAAGTTCAAAGTAATTAAATTTAAATTCATCAGTGTGTACCGACGGTTGATGACATAACCTGTTACGTCAAAGTTCTATACCATAATTACACATTTGTCTATGTGACTCCTACGTTTTCCTACAAAAAATCTTCTTGCTTCGGTCCCATGACCGTACCGACTACCTTCAAATACATGAGTAATTCTCATATATTCAGAGGGCTAATCTTCATCATGTTTCCCGAAGGGACCACCGCGTCTGCCATTTCTTAGACGGACGTTACGTCCTCTGGACCCAAACTAGGGTTCCACTCCTTCTAGGTGACCTCTTCCTTTACGTTCCGTGAGGTCATAAGAACGGACCTCTTAGGGTACCTGTCTCCTCGGACTGTCCGATACCAGGTACCCCAGGGTTTCTCAACCTATACTGTCTCACTGATTGTGAAAGTGAAAGTGTTCCCCGAATCGGGGTAAATATGTTTTAAGTGTACACAAACATATCGAAACAGACCTTTCCATAATTGTTTTATCCAAAGACGCCGACTAAAACCCGATAAAAAAGAAACAAAAAAGGACAAAAAATTTTTTATAGACGTTATTCGTCCATATTGAAAATTTTTCGGACAAAATATTCTTATATATCACGTCAAAAGTTGTAATAAATCAGATTTTACATATACATAAAAAGTTCGACTTATACTTAAGTCGATGGAGAATACTAAATGTCACGGGTTTTCTTTCTATAAATCCTCAACCCCATCCAAGAATGTTTCAACACACATGACGAACGATTTTTTTTTTTTTTTTTTTTTTTTTTGTTTGGGTTTCTCTAAGAAAAACGAAAACAGAGGAAGTCTGTCATGAAGAAAAAAAGACTCCGTAAATTACAAAAAGTAGTAGTAACCTTAAGACTCTCTCGGAACGCTATAGTAGTGAGTAGAACTCGACCCTACGAGTCTACAGGTTTAGATTAAATTGTAACTCCAAAAAGTTCCTTAGTCAATCCACACCTGGTCTATCCTAGAAAGCCCCGTCTATCTCTTCCCCAATTACAGACAAGTATTCTCAGCAGCCCACCCGTGAGAACAGGTAAAAGGGATTCAACTTCCACAACATTACCTAATCACCAGAATTTATTTGTAACCTTTCCGTAAGGCTCTTATATCAGAAGTAATCTGTGGATACGTGTCTACTTATACCGAGTGTAAGTCGGAAGTGACCATATCTCTAAATAAAAAATTTAAAATAACTAAATAAAAATTAACCTCCTATTAACGAAATGTATAACACAACCAAGGACAGTACATAATTGTACGTAGTCGGTGTCTATATACACACTCAATCAGGAGACTTTAGGACGTTTCGAATAGAAGAAACATAGACTGGTTGTTGAGACGAGTCATAAGAATATCCTTTCCTGGTACACGGATACGATTCTGTAGTCGGAGTACACTAGTGAGAAAGGAGCTAAATAGTGGACCGTAGGATCTCGTAAGTTGAGTGTACCTCGAACCGTGAGTCGAGTGTCCGTTGACTTGACTTGTAAGGTAGGTCACCGATTGGAGTCAAGTGGGACCCTACTCTAATCTTAGTCCGTCGGACCGGTCCAAACTTAATCGTCACCTACTGAGGTATCCTAAAGTTTAGTAGTACCTTTGGTCACACGTACACACACTCGGTCTAAAACCTGGGGGTTTGATAAGTACAAATAATAGCTCCCTGAGTCGAAAAGTTATTTGTTGTTTTCTTTTAAACGGAATGTTAATTTTTTTTTTAGGTCCTAACTATTTTGGAGAAAGTATCCGTATTTACGTCTTTATAATATGTTACGTTAGTATTAAAATTTCTAGATGTAAAGATTTTAAGACTAAAAATCTTAGAAATTCTAATTATAAATAATTTTTATGAGAAAGTAAATTTTTATGTACAACTTTGTTCATAAAGTATACCCGATTATTGGATTATAAAATTTAAATTAAATCTGAAAATATATTCGTTATACCGTGTGTCAAAAATTTTTTAGTTTATTCTAATTCTTCGATTGTTGTTAGTTTTTCAATAGGAGAAAGAGTGGTAGGGTAAGGTCAACGGTCAGTACATGCGGTGACTGTCAATGAAAATTCTCAAAGTTTAAAAAATTACTATAGATGGAGGTATAAAGAGTTTTTTTAAAAAAAACCGACACGTGTACCGTACACCCTAGAATCAAGGGACTGGTCCCTAGTTTGGGTGTGGGGGACGTAATCTGCACACCTTAGAGTTGGTGACCTGGTGGTGTCTACAGGATGAAGGTATAAACATTTATCAAAATATAACGATATAGAACTAAAAGTCAAAATCTGTTAATCCATAATCGTAAGATTGTGTCGGAAGGAAGAGGTAGTGTGAAACATAGAAGATTAGTAAGGTTAAACTCAATCTAGTATAAGTAATAGTATCAGAATTACAAAATGTCGACTCAGGGTAGCCCATAATACAACTGTAAAATGAATAGTATATGAAAAAAACCAAACGAATCAAAAAACACATAGGATTTATTACTATTTTGGAGAATTACGACAGGTCGTGTTGCTCACACTATAAAAAGAATAAGTAAGACGAAATCCGGAGGAAGAATATCGAAACCAGTGACAGGAGGACTAGTGAGAGAGGAGAGGGCACAACGTAAAAGACTAAAAACACGAGAGAGAGAGCGAGAGTGTGTGTGTAGATAGAGACAGAAGTAGTAGATAGAGATATAGACAAATATAAGACTAAACCACATTGTGTAAGAGGAGTTTGAGGGACTGTTTCTCATGGACTCTTTTTTAACTGGTGAATGTATAGACGTACAAAATAATATCGGAGGAAGTAACAGTCCCTAACTCTCCCTGAATCGGTAAAAAAGGGTCCGTGAGGGTTTATCTTTATTGAACTCCAGAAAAAAGACCGACCTGGTGAAAGGTGTCACTTGACTAAACCCACGACGGTCAATCACCTGTATGAAACTGAAGTAACGACACTGAAATCTTACCACTGAGATGAGAAAAGGACCCACAAGTGTACAAGGCAACAGGTCTTGTAACGACGAGTTGAAGGGGTCTCTTTTTTTGGGTCATAATACGGTCTCATCTTCCCCTCCTAAAAGAGCCCACACATACATCACTCTCGTCTCTAGACCCACCCTTCCCCTCTCCACCCCTCCACCCCTCCACCCCCTACTACAGATTGACGTTGGGTATCTCTGACTTGTTTAAGAAAATGAAAATCGTAAAATGGTAGAGGAAACGGGGAACAACCACCCAAGTTAAGGACCCTCAAAATTCCATACTCTGTGTTTAGACGAATGGGATAGGTCTAAAAAGGGAAGACATCAGTCACCATGTTTCTTCATTTGTTGACTCCGTAGTGGGAGGGTAGTTGAAAGGTAGGAGGTTTACGTAGAGAACGAATTACCACAGAGGAAAATGTGAGAAAAGAAACACCCCCCACCACTCAGAAAAGAAAAAAGGGGTGACAACGGGGTAATACTCAAAAACCCTATTTGTCAACATAAGTTTAGATAGTGTAAATAGAAGAGATAATTTTTAATTTCTCTTTTGTGTAGCAGTGACGTATCTACGTCTTTAACTCCGTGTCTTGTAAACTATGTATTAGTTGTAGGATCTATTTATGCACTTCATTAATCCCGGTTTCAAACAAAAGAGACGGAGACTCGTCAGAACGGAGAAGAACTCCGTAACAGATAGGAACTCTCAAACAATACATTAGGTCTATTGAGAAGAGTTGTCACTCATGGTAAGGGTCCCTAGTAAGATTATTCTCCTCGAGAATCTTCTCCCTTTCCTACTTTACCTTCCCCGTCAATCCCTCTTTTCTCCCGGTAGTTCGACATGTATAATATCCGTGAGACTATTAGACGTCGGTGTGAAGTGGGTCTTAATCCAGAAGTTTACTATTTTACCACGACGACGTTTACTCTTGTGTGTTTTGGGGTATATCGACCGCACCTCTACCACGTTGAGAGTAGGAACAATATTACTCCTTCTCACTCTGCGTAACATCAGTACTCACATAGAGTCGACGACACGGTGAAATTCTATAGAGTAAATAATACATTTTTTTCCTCTTATGCAGTTGTCGAGATTCGTTATATCAAGTTGTTCGAAAGAAAAAAACACTCTTAGACTTCCCCCACCTAGAAGGTACAACTGGTTGTACCTTTCAACATTAGAATCATGTAATCATTAGTAAATGGACTATAACTTCGACAGTCTCTTGTAGGTTCTATTAAAAGACTAAGGACGTCAGGAAATTACAAAAGTTGTTAAGTTCAAATTTTCTCAGATTTTATACGAAAACGACACTGATTTCTATTCATGAGTCCTTTCCTCTTATTCTCTGTCTGTCTCCCTCTGGCACCGTACTTTTGTAAAAAAAAAGTACTTGTTTTTACAGGTAGTCTCAGAAACTAAACCAGTCAAACAAAGTCTTGGAAAGAGAGTAATCAATTGGTGACTTACTAGAGTACTTCTCCTTTCTTTAGATCAAAGAGGTTTATATAAAAACAGTAGTCTTACCCCACCCTTACCTAAGAGGTGGTACCTTAATCCGGATAACCCATCCTGCACTCCTCGTTTTAAAAAAGAAACTAGGTCATTTTAAACGTAAAATGAAAGTATCGTTCAAAAAATCTTTTATCCAACCCTAAGAATCGTTCTTTCTATATTTAATCGTAGCGGGTACCTGTGTTTAAGAATACCAAATTCGATGGGTCCGACACCATGAAACAATACCGTCCGGGTCGTTTACTTATATTTCTACGGGTACTAAAACACTGAGTCCTTTCTTTGAAAAGTGAAAATAAATTAGTTTGGTGTAATAAATAAAACAAATTAATTTTTACTTTTTTTGTGAAAAAAAAAAAAAAAAACGGTGTGACGTACCGTACACTGTAGAATTAAGGGACTGGTCCTTAGATTGGGTACGGGGAACGTAACCTTCGTCTCTCAGAATTGATGATCTGATGTTCCCTACCGGGAGGTCAGTGTAAGACATGTCTTTTCCCCCCTACGGAAATACATCGGGGTTCTGGATAGCGTTCTGGATATGTCACGGACCATATGTCTCCGTGAGTCATTATGCAAAAAACATGTGGGAGGAGTTGTAGTAAGACTGCCTCCAGGAACCAACACCGGGATCAACACACTATAACACCCAGTCCTTACCCCGTTGTTACTGGACCTAACACTGTACCTTCCATCCAATTTCACCTCGACGGGGATAACTGTGACGATGGAGTCTATAAGGTATAGGTGTGTGAAATGGGTCCTCTTATCGGTTTCACTGCATTCCCAGTTGTAACAAAAGTCTCGTCGGGTCGGTGTTCGTTGTGAAGAGGGACCCCGAAGAGTTTTTTTTTTCTCCCATTCATCTCACCGAGAATCGACAAGGGTAGTCTTACGTGTCCACTCGGTTATTTTCGGTGTACTGGTCGAAACAGTTCTCGACGACTGTTCGAGCTTCTAGGTTCTGCCTGTGGACTGGGTACAGACAACAGTTCTGTAATAGGTGGTACCGTTGGTCCGGTCAAAGGTGACGTGTGCGACGAGATGTCGAGTTGACTTTTCCTAGTTCTTTCAGTTCTAAGGTTTATAGTTGACGTAGCGTGACAGTTTTGGAGAGGACACTGGAAAGAGTCTTTTCCTTTACATTACTGTTTTACTTTCGATTGACCTGATAGGTCCAGGTCTTCTCAGAAGTCACCAGTTCGGAGAGAGACTTGCTGAGACGGGACGGTCAACCAGTGTCAGAAAGGTTTCTCATTACACTGTGACACTTTGAATACGATTTTGACCCATTCCATGTTGTGTCAATAACCTTCTGTAAAAAAGAAAGAATTCTAGTTATCTTTTTATCTCTTTACTTTAGGTTCGTAGTCGAATACGAAACTCGATGGATTAGTCCACGGGAGGAGGGGACGATAAAGGATGGAGACTTAGAAGAAGTTAGGGAAGTATCGTGACTACTGTCGAAACTAGTCAGACAGAGGGAGAGACAGAGAGAAGGTGGGAGGGCGAAGGAATGAATAAAACAAAAGGAGTTGTCTACACCGAAGGTGTTCCCGTCCTTGACATAAATGACACGAGCGGTTACAGGTAAGTCTTGAACGACGTATTGACTACAAGTTTTTTATAAACAACTCACTGACTTTTAATTACTTTTTACAGTCACCTTTGATTCCTTTCTTCGACTAATAGATAAATCAAGAATGACTCAACATGTAGAATATTCCGTGACAGTATTTAAGTAGAATAAATTAGAATTTTACAATTTTGCTACATAAGACTTGTGGTAAAAGGACTACTCTTTTGACTCCAGGTCTCTCCATAGTAAAAGACCACAAAGGCATTAATTTCATCTTGTTTGACCGAGAGACCAGGGGAGACATCGTGAAACTTTTATTTTAAGGATTGTGAAACCTTAAGTCGAAATAAGATATACACATACACACGGAAGGTGGGAGGGGGTCGAATGAAAAAGAGAACAGGTTCGAAAGACTACGAAATCACTAAGATTTCAATCTCTTTACGACTCCACTTCCACCTCCAACCGACGTCTCTGGTACCGTCGAGTCGATGTTTTGTCGGAGACATTAAAACAAAAGTAACCAATAAAAGTTATATAAATAACCAACACTTTGACTTGGTACAACTGACAGGGGTCGGTTCAAAGAATGTCACGTTACCGTGTGATTGATACGTCGATATCACTTTCCTCATGAGGATCCACTCGCGAACTTAAACTTTATGTCTACCCATTCGGCACTCACCCAGCTTCCAAGTTACGTTAGAAAAGGTTTGGAGAGACCAAACCTTTAGATTGATCTTTGGAGGACCCCAGGTCCAAAGACTACTCTAAGGACCTCGACGAACCAGGTCCGCACCCAAACCTTATGAACCCTTTGTCAGTTGGTGTCCCTAGAGTCCCGAGGAGTAAGACCGAACCAACCCTTCACGACTCGACGTACTTTTCATCCTGTGAACTCCCCCAACACCTCTGACAACCTTTGGAGTTGTCCTTAAAGTTAACAAGTAAACCCATCCTCAAACCCAAACCAAAGATACATTCGGGGGTTTTGAACAAAAGATGGCTGATGTCACAAAAACTAAACTCAACATTCACAAGTTCATTATAATGTCATAAAATCAAACTACTATTATTTTTCAGTCGTACAATGTTCAATTTTTTTTTTTCTCACGGAAAGATTTACTAGTCTTACAAAAAAGAAAACATAAGACTTCATGTGTTTTTATACCGTATTTACTTACAGATCCTACAATAAGGTCGACTTAGTTAATGACCGGAAAAAGTTAATTCCTCTAATCTCATGTGAATTATAAAAAAGAAACTTTTTATAACAGTAAGTACTCTAAACTAATACGGTCACAATTATAAACTCTTGATACATAATTATATTAGTACATTTTACACTTTTTATATCCAGACTTTCGTTTGACTCACCCATACGTATCTCGAATTATTTATAAGATGGATCTGTGGTAACACTTTAATATGTCTTAAACGAAATTGGATAACGTAGATTAAGTTTCCCTAATTTTATACTACCTAAAAAAAAAGCGGACAAGTCAACCTTAAACTCCTGAGTTAGGTAAAGATTAATTTGACAAGACCCACAGTGTAGTTGTACACAATGGTAGACAAAAACTCCTATTCATCGACAAAGAATTTTAACCAAAATTTAGAACGAAGACGAAAAAATCCGAAACTAAGAAATTTTATGTCACGTACTGTAAATTTTAATAGACATCGAATTGTACATACAAGTCCTTCTTTACTGGTCACCATGACCATCCTCTAAAGATTAAAAACTATTACTAGTTAAATTATAAGAAACTTAAAACCACAGAGAACACGAGTTAAATCGAATCTAAACGCCAAACTTACTATAAAAAGGAAATTACCACTTAGTCTAACCTCTATCTCTTTCCGATATGGTGGAGAAATTCGGAATATGAATAATAAGACTTAATTAAAAAAATTGTAAGTAAAAACGCTATAAAAATGGTTTTGTTAAATAGAAACTCAATAAAGGACTACTTCTATGACACTAAAAATTGTGTGGTAATTTTCGTTTCTTTATCTGATATTAAACTAACAAAAGGGTATAAAATATTGACACATAATATCTTGTTTCAAGAGTTTTTATGATCTTTGTTAAGTAACTTTTTCTGAGTCAAATTAAATTAACCGACCTATAGTGAAATTTTATAAATTCCATCTGCATATAATGATTGGCATGTGAACTAACGGGAGTTTTGAGACGTGTAAATATATTAGTTTACGAAGAATTTGACGGTCAGTACGTAAAAAACTCTACTGAAATTTGCGCAAGTAAAGTTCTTGACTTCAACTTCCCCTTTTAGTACTGAAAGAGAGACTCCTGTCCAAGTGACGGTTAATAAACGCTTAAGGAGGAGTTCACACTAGACTGTACTGGAGTGCGTAGTTATAGATATGTGTACACACGTCAGTGTGTGTCAGAAAGTGTACGAAATTTCTAACTAGGTCACGTACGTCTGTCGTAAAACAGAGAATCTGCTAATCAGAGACGAACGAGTGACGAAGGTCGAGGAGACGGAAATTTCAAAGTATCTGTCGTGTAAAAGGTTAATAAAGTTCTAACAAAAAGGACACGATACGCCTAATTACACTACACCCGTCAATTCGTGACTTGACAAAAATCCTACTTTTGTATTTAGTGTTTGAAAGGAAAGTCTAACTTAAAGAAGAAGAGGACTTCTTTTAGTTCTTGGTCTTTAAGGAAGATGTAATTAATCTTCTAGTAACAAACGACGAAAAGGAGAAGGACTGGAAGAGAAAAGTAACTGAGACAGACTTTCCCTTCACACACGTCGTGAGTAAAGTTTCCTTACGAACGTTAAACCGCCATCTAATACGTTTGAGGTTAATCACTAGGTGTTCCACAACTTTTTTGTCCCAGACTACACACCCTTTGTGTCCCGCCGAGTGAAGGTCGTTGAACTTTTTGTGGAAGGAACGAATCTACACTTCGGTGTAGATATAGTTGTGCTTTACGACCAGTTTCAGTGTAGATGGTATCAACTTTACCTTTTGGTTCCGTTTGGTTTTTTTTTCGTTTGTGGAATTAAGATGAATACAAGCCACGTGTCTTCAGGAATATGTACCAAAAGTCCACAATTAATGTTACTTGATATATCAAAAACGAAAATATCAAATAAAAAATTTAACTTCATGTCAACTAAATGTCATAATACAATCAAGGTCCATATGTCGTGTCACTAAGTCAATATGGTTTATATACATATAAGAAAGAGTCTAGGAAAAAGACTTATCTATTGACTTTTATAACTCACATCGAAGACACGATATGTCATCCTGGAACAATAGATAAAATATATATCATGACACGCATACAATTAAGGTATGAGGATTAAATAGGAGTCAAAATATTAAATCTATGACAAGTGAAAAGTAAGTGAGTAAAGGTGATTTTAGTCAATACGAGTCAAAACCCACATGCCGAGAAGTGTCTGGTACCTCAGATCACTCTACTCCCACTTTCACCTGTCATCTTTTGGTGCTTACGTCTACCAATCTCAACTCTTTATCTTTGAATTATGGTAGAGTAAATCTTGACCTTAACGAATCAGACCTCTTTTTACCCGATTGACAATGATATTCCTGCGGGACTCGACATAGAATGTACGTATGAAATAGAAAAATAGATTTTGTAAAGACTCTTACTCTTTAATAAAGATTACACACTTCCTTAAAAGGATGTCTCTATTCTTCACCCACAGGTCTCCTTATGAGACCCTCAGTAACTATTCCTCTGTTTGTCTTGAGGATAAAGAGATAGAAGTCTAAACACGAGGCAGGGGGTAGAGAGGACGAAGTCAACGATCCACTATAACATGTTGAAAAATAAGAAAATTTTATTATAAATAGTACCATTAAATACATTGTCTTATATGACACATGGACTGATAAAAAAAATTTGTAGGAAAATAAAATCTACAAAAAATGGTATTAATCAAAAGTAGACGTATGACTCTCGACTAGTCGATAAAAAAGGTAACGGATCCGGTACTGATAAGGTAATTAAACAGGTTTCACAGTGTAAGAGTTTCCCGAAACGTAAAGAGTCTTAAATTCCTAAGCGGTTACTCTTTTACTACCGAAATATTTACTCTTAGTTACTCCAAAGTAAGACAAGTCCCAAATCAAGTCTTAGTAGGGTCTAAGAGGATAGTATGGTAACGGAAGATTTTCCTGGTTTGGTTTGAATTTGTCGTTTGATCCTTAGGTCCCATGTGGAAACGAGAGTCCCAAGTGATACAGTAGGAGGTCCCCACTCCCCTCTAAAGGGAACAGACTTCTGTTCTTGAACCCGTGTCGTGAGTCTCGACGACACCTTCCCCCTACTCTAACCCACGGGATAATCCGATCATGAAGGAAGACTTGACTCTGCTTCAGTCTGACTGAATTTTATTCCTTTCCGGTGTACACCTGTACGGACCTATTTTGAATTTTTGTTTTTTTTTTTCTCCTTTCTTCCTTTTTAAAAATACCTTTGGTAACCTTACACTCTTCGAAACTCCTTCGGGACACCGTCACCACACACTTAACTACTGGGATAACATTTGGTGACGAATCTTGAGACTGTTAGTGTCCCCCTTTATGATAAACACACAATAATGATTTTTGACTATTTTTTATTTGTCGTATGGAATCACGAATTTCAAACTTATAATTGACAAGTTACTGTCGATAATGAGAGTTTTTACCTAGAAAGACTTTAAATACGGATGAGTCTGAAAAAAATTTTAGGTCTTGTTTTATAAATCTACTTGTGTAGTGTCTTGGTGGTAAGGTGGATTAGTTTATATGACTTAACGTATTAAATTATTGTGACAACGTATGTGTCAGTGCATGGGACCTAAGGAACCAACGAGAAACCCAAACAAACCCAGGGAAGTCTTTGTTTCCAGGATGTCGAAGTCCCATAAACCTTCACCACCCTTCTAAGACTTGTCACAGGACGTTACGAAGGAGTCGACCATCATTTCCTCGTTACGAGACTCGTGGGACCCTAATTTAATGTACGAACAGTTTTTAGTAGTCTGATAGTGATTAATGTGCTCTTTGTAACCTGAATCGTTTATGAGTTTAGTTCAGGTTCCAGAAACATTTGACCGGACTGTGCGTATCGTAAACGTACCGAAGATCATACTCTCTTTTTCCTGCAGTCAAAGTCGAAAACGTACAGTAAGGTGAGGACCCTGAGACGGAGTTTTCATCAAAACACTACGTTTACAAATTAAACTATTTGAATAAAAATTTATTAATATGTCTTCTTTACCAATAATTGTGTTAAGGTACTGTAGAAGTTCCATTTGACTTTTCTGGGACTTTCGGGTTCAAAGTGGTCGTAAGGATCCCTCGACGACGATTCAAGAAAACAGGGCTCTTCGACTTGGGTTCATCTACAGAGGGGGTAACTGAATTTCCGTGTGTACTTTAACACGAAACACCATGAACCCGTTACCCAACGGACATTCCCGATCCATATTTACATTAACGTGTGTGTGTATGTGTACGGTGGGAACATTTGGATGAAAACCTGAGACAATAAACAAATAACAAATAAGTAAATGACTGTTGTTTATAAATGACTCAGAGATAGCACACGGTCCACATTTCATTACTGTTTATGATAAAAACGAGGAGTTCCCAAATACCACAAAACTCCTTTCCATCTTTAATTTAGATATTAATGTTCGTAGTACTTCCTCTTGCTTCGTACATCATCCTCGTACAGGATCCCCATAGTCCCTTCCAGAAGACCTTTCTCACTGTCAATTCGACTTCTGTACCTTTCGTTACGAAATACCCGGTACTCTACCTGAGGGAAAATTTTCCTTTCCTTCACTTACATCGACTAAGAATGGAGGTAACAGTTCAAGAACCAGTTCCGAGGTATATACTTCCACCTCTGTCGGTTCTTCCCCAGTCTGACCCGGTCCCTTGGTTTATCCTGGGTTAGACTCTGGGAGTCTTGAAACTCTCTTTGTACCAGAGATAAGTCTAGGGTACAAATTCCCTTCTTTACCGGACAGTAACTAAGAAGAAGAACTCAGGGAACGGGGATCGGATCTTAAGTTACTTGAACAGTGGTTATCTCTTCGTTCGTCCACCCATCGAAAACGTAAATACTCTATCTTTCGACAAAAAAAAAAAAAAAAAACCGATGACAACCCACTAAAAACCGAGGAGTGCGTGTCTGTCTTTTAGTAATATTCATTAACAAAAAAGAAAATATCGTAAACAAACTGGACAAACACGAAATGGACATCTCGACATTACAATTATGTCGACGTGAAAGTCTTTTTAAAATCGACAATTATCAGAAGATAACATGTTATTTTGTTTGGGGTCCCATTTTTATACATGTTAATTCTTCAACACTTATAAAAATATCAAAGAAACGTACAATTATCTTCGGATTCGGTCTACGATAAGGTGTGTAACATAATTTTTTTCTAATACAAGACGTAAGTTGAAATATTAATTAATTAATTTATTTCAAATTACCCATGGACGGAGCGGACCCCGTTTACCTACAACCTCCCTTTAAATAATACACCGGTCCCTCTATATTTTATATGTCATTATCGATATCGTGTTCGGTCTTCCATTTTTTTTCGCTACATTACCCAGTGTCCACACCATCACAAATAATGACTCTATGTGTTTCGTAGACTAATTGGATCCATGGATCCTTAGATGTGTTTCTACCATAATTCGACTAGAAACTTCCAATTCCCGTAAACCTTTAATCTCCAAACCCCTACTCCGTACTTACAGGTCCCCTCTATCGATTCATTTAAGTCTCACTCTTTTATTGTCACGTAAACACTTTGTATTTGGTAGAACAAAACAACCACGTTTCCCTTTCATTCCGTCTTTCACTCCGGGTTTCCTCACCCCGGTTGAGTACTAAGTAGAACCTACCGTCTACTTACGCTTCGGGGACCTTTTAAAACTCCTTCTCAACATATTCGTCTCGAGACGGAGTCTACCTCATTTGACACAAGTCCTACTTAAACAGAAATCCTGTACGACTTTCGTCGTTAGATTCGTCGTTAGATTAGATTCTTTATTCCTCCTGGACTGAAGGGTCCCACCACCCTCTTTACCCGACCTCCCACACCCACCCCGTCTATAATTATCCATATACCTCAAGGAAACTAAAACACTCTATAAAGTCCAAATGAAAAATTAGAGTTTTATAAGTGAACACCAAAATTCACGATAGACACTAGAAATAGCCGATACCTCGGTCTAAGGGATCCATGGATCCAATTAGTCTACGACAATTGAGTTCATTTGAGACGAGTAAGAAGGTCCGGTGACCGATGTTAAAACGTTCGGGAACGTAATAAAAAATAGATATAAATGAACTCTAAGTAAAGGTGTATATAACAGGGAATATCTTAGAACAAATACACCGTCCCATTAATCATAATCAGAGTAAAATGACTTTTGGACGGGTTCCCATACAACTATTGTTTATAAGCTAATTTCCAAGCAAAAGTAACAAAGAAGAAAAGAGAGGTAGATGAAGTTAAAACTCCCAAGTTTGACTAGAACTCTGAGACCTTACCGTTATCCTTTAGATTAGGTTTGAGTCCAGATTGGGACAAGGGAAACGAAGAGGAGAGATAGGGGGAACAGGGTGTCCTGAAGTCCTACCAGATCTTAGTCGACTATCTAAGATCACATGAGGATCCTGGTAGAGTCGGATGTCAAGTTAGATCCCAGAACTTTTACTGACGTCTAGGTGAGATGTCTTCCTCAAACCCGAGGCTTCAACAAGACCTCGGATCGACCCGTAACCTCCACCTCTCCTACTCCGCCACCCTCGCTTCTCTCAGAAAGTCCTCGGGTCTCGATGACAAGAGTCCGAATTTACTAAAAGAAAAGAAATGTACCGTTGAAAGACTAGGAAACTTTTAGGAGGGCCCTTTCTCCGACACACGGTAGGACCAATTATCACAACCGAGATCTCTCGAGTTTACACTCAAGTTTAAAACAGAGTGATCGACACACTGAAATTCTACTGACAGGATTTACGAACCACGGAAGCAAAAGAGTAGGTGCAATATGCCATTATCCTAAATGGAACGCTTCCACCACCTTCGTACTCCTGTGTCCAATCAAATACTAGTGTGACATTGGAGACTCCGACATTCGAAAGTGAGGAGATATGAGAGTGTCTGAGAACGGAAGATAGTGTCGTTCATAGTGTCTCATAAACTAATAAAGGTAAAGACAGAAAAGTAATCTGGTACTCGAGGAACTCCCGACCAAGTCATTACGATTATAGGGTACGAACTCCAGACCGTTACATGGTCCTTGACATGATTGAATGTATCCTCTTCTGACTCCTGGTTCTCCAATCTGTGAAACGGTTCTTAGTGTACATTATTCGTTTTCTGGCCCTAAATTTCGACCCACACAACTTAACGTAAGAGTTAGCGACCGGACAACATAGGATCAGAATCAGTAGAAACATGGGGGACCCCGGACCACGTTACGGGTCGTACCTAATCTACGAGTGAATTACTAATGACGAACTACTTATCCAAACAACTTAAAATGGGTTGTCCACCAACCCAAACTAATGTAGAGTACACTGGAGACACCCGATAACGATTCATCGACTTGTACAACTCTCCATGAAACCGGGAACAAAAGTGTTGGAGAAATTGAAAGTCTAAACTGTCCATTCCCATAGGAAGAAGGAATCTACCCCCTCCTTCTCTCCCTCTCCTCAGTAATTTCCAATTCAATAACCGAATTCCTAAGGACTAAAATCTGAGAGATGGATTTTGTTGATAGGAACTTAATCACTTCTTAAAGAATAAGAGAACTACTCTGAGGGGGTATTTGTTACAATAATTGTGATCGTAACTAAGTAAGTCTTCATTTCGATAAACAATACGATGATCGATTATTTACTTAAATGAGTTCTCCTTTTATTTTTGTCTTCCACCGTCAGTTGGAGTATCGTAAACAGAGTAAGTAAATGTAAGTACGTAAGGTCTTTAGTAATGGCTCGTAGATGTTATAATTTCCGTTGATGGTACGTGTCGTATTACAAGAACCTTTATCATACTGTTAGAAGGACGACCCCAAACGGGACTTTCTCGTTGGTTTTGTTGAGTCCCCTGAAATGAAAGAGAGAAAAAAAAAAATTTCTTCATCTTACATATTTTTCCTATACATATTTCACTTTTCTTGGGATGTAAACCTTAGTCTTCGTCTCTCAATGTTGGGGTCGACACAATGTATCACCAATTTTGGACCTGAAATGACTCGTGCATAAATCACTGTCCATAATAAGTTTCGGAAGAATAAGTAATAATAATAATAATTTATAATTTTTGTCGAAATAACTCTAAGTGACTGTGTTTTTAACATATATAAATTACATACGTTGAACTACAAACCAATATATATATGTACACTTTACTAGTGGTATTAGTTTGATTAATAATATAGGTCATGGAGATAGATCTATGGTGACACATACACACAACTCTTCTAAATTGATTTAGATAGAAGAGTCGCTTGACGTTCATATGTCATATCATATGACAGTCGTGGTACGACACGCAATCCAGAGATCTAAATCTTTATTGTGAATAAGTCCTTTTTTTGAGGTGGTTTTCCAATAATCGATTCCTTCCTCCCTAATTAATCTATAAGTAAAAATAGTTAATTAAAATTCATTAATAAGTAAAACCAAGACTACATAATATTAAAAAGTCCGATTATAAAATTTAGTCTTATATTCCCAAACTTAACAATATATCACAAAGTACGAGTTAAAGAACTAAGGTTTGACGGAACATTTAAGAGTCCTCCTTCCCCATCATTAAACATTAAAAAACACACAGGGAGAGGTCCATACCGTCTCAAGAGTCAAAACCATCTACCCGTTACTACTTAAATATCGTTTATGAAAGTCATTTCACTATAGATTACAGGGATTGTAGTAGTAGTAGTGATAAAAGAATTGACTTTTTATTCTAAAATCGGAAAATAAATACTTTCGCCAAGTAAATAAAGTTGACACTCCTCCACTCTCGATTTTAGAACTTACACTTTATCAATACTTTTGACTTTCCGTACCAAACCCCTCTAATTAGTTCACCTGAAATCCTATAATAAGTTTGTCGGTGATACAAGAACCTCAAACGTATTAATTTTGACTCTTTAAATACGGATCGCGGAACCAAAAAGGACGAGTTTACGACGTTTTGTGGTGAGAGGAGGACGGGGGTCGGAACGGTTTCAACAGCAAGACTCGAATTTGGTTTGTACCCGAACCAAAGTTCACTGACACGGGAGGACCGTTCCAAGGTAGTTTCGAGTCCAGAGGTGCCGAGTGTGAGACCGACCGAGACCACGTCTCTCTCCTTGCAAATGTAGACGTATCGTTCATCCTTCCACAGAAAACTGAGGTGTAGGTCCCTAAACTAATTAAGACATATTAACGTAACTCTTTGAGGTCTCTTTAGTCTCGGACCCTACCGTAGACGTAAGTAAGAAGGTAGAAGAGAGACGGAGTTGTTACTCAGTGAAGGTACGACATTTCAACGATAATCTGGTGGAGACCAGGTTTCGTGTCCAGTTGAACTGTACAGTCGTGACGAGTCCGACTTGTTCCCGAGGCCCACCGAGTAAGTATTAAGTACGTAGACTTTTCACCTAATACGCATAAATCCAACGAGTGAAGGGTTAGCATAAAGACTATGAAAGTATCGTCTTGGATTTTCGGAAGTAAGATAATTTAATAAAGAATTCATTTAGTGAGAAAAGAAAGTTTAATCACGAGAGTCACCTTAAGTAAAACCAGATATCTAGAAATTTCATGCATCTGTACAAAAATATACGTAAGACATTTTATAGTAGATACTTTTTCGGGAGAAGGGAGAAGAGGAGTAAGGTAGAAAGGGGTTAGTGTATAAAACACCGTACGTACGCACGATTCAGCGGAGTCACCACAGGTCGAGAAACGTCAGGACACCTGACATCGGGATGTCCGAGGAGACAGGTACCTTAAGAGGTCCGTTCTTATGACCTCACTCAACGGTACGGGAGGAGGTCCCCTAGAAGGACTGGGTCCCTAGCTTGGGCGGAGAGAATACAGAGGACGTGACCGTTCGTCCAAAAATGGTGATCGTGATGGACCCTCCGAAAAATGTCGAACTCTCTTGTGGTTGACTATGAACTCGCTATTCTACCCTCCTTATATTCGAAGGGCTTTGATTGTAACAGTTTTTCAACCTTATAGTATATGATCCCGATGTCACTCAACAGGTAAGACTTGACCCTATTAATAAAATGATTGGGTAAGGAGATTTTCGTTAATTGGTCTATAAGAAAAAGAATTAAGCGAAACTAACAATAAAGAAGGAACGACGACTCAAGGGTTCTTTATCTGGAACCTCCACCTTATCTCTGTGTCAGAAACAAGTTGTTTGTATAACCATCAAAGTCCACAGAAACCTGTAAAACCCCTTTCGTCTATAATACACTAAAGTACCACGGAAACAACGGTCAACTTCTATGATCTTTGGGATTTTAGAGTACTCTTTGGATTACCAAAAAGAACTCGTATTGATCTTCTGTAGTTTAGGACGGTCAATACAATCCTTTACTCGGTAATACAACTAGAGGAGTGTTTTGGGACAAAGACTCTTCAAAGAGTCGAGACACCACGAAACCGATCCAGATGACGAACAGTTTTCACTAGTTAGAACTAAGGATTTTTCAACACCGATCTTAAGATTACCTTTGTACAATATTTGACTGAAAAAAAAACCAGACGTCTATAGTAGAGTGATTTAAGTTCATTTTATGAGAAACACTAATTTGTCCAAAAACTACAACTCAGTGGTAAGTATGGTATTTATCGACTGATGAGTTTTTACTCTTGTGTTCGGAGAATGTAAAATTGAATAAAATCGATTCCTGAATCAACTACTGACTTATGTCCGTTTAAGTTTCACGAAAATCTTTAATGAAAACGTACATGAAACTGAGTTGGTTTTGAATTTAGGGTAAAGAAGTGGGGTTTAGTTAGTCTTATAAAACTGTTAACGTACTAATCTTACTAATCAAAAATGAAATATACGATTACATATTGTCTAATTTTAAACTAATTTTTACCATTCATTTCCTATGAAAATTCTAACATAGTGACCTTAACGTTTATATTGATCCGGTTTTAGGACAAGATACCGAAAAGAAGGGTGAAATAAATACTGAGTCTCATTACGTGGAACCTACTTCCTTACGTTTAATTCACGAGGGACAAAAAAGTTACTATTTGATTTTCCGATGGAATGATGAAGGCTCATTAATAATCTTTATTCTTATCACACCCTATTATTGGTAATTGTGAATGTTTCATAAATGATGTGTGATTGTTAAACGATTAAAGAAATGTCCCTGGTAGACTGAACTAGAACGTGTATTACGTCAAAGATAACAATAAAAGTAAAATGTCTTTCTTTTTGACTCCAGGTTCCTCAAATCATTTTTATGTTTAGTTAGACTGAGGTCTCGGGTAGAAAATTGGTACTATTACTTCATTTTCTTTCATAGGGATTACTATCCCGGTTTCCCCCATAACCCATCATCCGTTAATAATTAAAAAGTATTCTACTTTTCCTTTCTTATATTTGGGATATTTTTACCTCAGACAAGGGGGTTCCTCAACTCTTGACTTCCGAGGGACTCTTTGCTCGGAAATACTAGAAATTTAAAGCTGAAGTACCCCGTTCTCGTTTGTAGTCGTCACTGATATCTGTCTTGCGTTGTTGAAGTTTCCACCCAGGTCTCTGGAGATCTCTTGTAATAGAACTAAGGGTCAGTAGAATGTCATCAATCGCATGACGTACGGACCAGACGTACGTAGAACCAACCGGGAATCAAGTTCGAACCAAAAGTTAATTTCACGTTTCAATAAGTTGAACGAATTGAACTTTTTTTGACTATTATATTTATATAACGTTGACAACTATTATTTCCCGAGTGGAACTGGAACCGTTGGACTCTCCTTCTCGTCGAGTCGAGATTCTTCCATCTTCTATGTCATTGTTCAGAAAGGTCACGCAAGTTAGGTGGGGAAAGATAAGAGACACGAGGTAAACCGTAATAGAACGAATCCGGAGGAAGAAGGAAAGATTTGCGATGACAAGAGAAATCTTTCGGGTTAATACGAAAGAGAGTAGAAGATGAGAAAAGGAATGAATAAAACGTTCTAGTGACAGGTCATATATTATTAGCCCGTTTCGTTTTCGGACAAAAGAAAGATCGTAATTAAACAGGGTTGTGTGTGACCATTGGGAGGAACCACTCAAAATAAACCGTCACCAGAGTCTTTTCTACAGACCTGACGTCGAGAACTATGTCACTGTGAGTCGATGAGTAGTGAAAACCTGACTTATCCTTATTTAGGTGAAGAAAAGTTATGAATGACACGAAGGAACTTATGTCATAAATAGAGAATTAGACTTGTATATGTGAAAAAAGTTAAAAGGCTTAGGTACCCTTCATAATTTTCCCGAAAGTGACTCGTCTTACAATCCACTTCATACCCTTCACCCAAGTTTATTTTACTTTTTACGTAAGTCTATAATCAATGAGACTTGAAAATTATGTTGTACATACAAAACTCATAGATGTACCCAAGTATACGACCCCTTTGTATCTACTTTATTTCCCGAATCAAAACCGTGAATTTCATTTCTCATCGTCCATTTTTTAGGTCATTTCGGAGTTCTTAGTGAGTACACAATTAATCCTGAGGAATGACTATACATAAATTAATGTCGGTTTACAGACCGTACTGGTTTCCGTTTATATTTTAGTAAAGATGGTAGATTCTCCTTCGTAAATGAAGAATTAAAAAGAGAAAGGTATAATTACTAATATTTTCGTCTATGTGGGTAATACTCTAATCATCTTGACAACCTACAGGGTCACCGATATTGGATTGAATTATGTAAGCGTTCTTGACTTGGGAATCGGCTTCGAACGTAAAGGAAGGACTCCAATGTGTGAAAGTAAGAGTGAGGGTGTCAATACGTGTATAAGAACTGGGAAAAAATACAGACTGACGAATCCAGTCTGGTGGGGTGTCAGTGTTAACCCGGTGGAGTGAAAACAGAGGGGTCACTTATCAGAGATACCTTGGTAGAAAGTGACTCTTTCAGACATTTTGAAGGAGTAACATTACTTAGAGACATATCGACGTATAGTTTGAGGATTCATCCTGTAGGAGGTAATAGTTTGTCCCTCAGGAGTAGTTTTGAACAAGGTGTATGAATTTCGGTCCTTTTTTTTTAAAAGTTACTTACAACATTAGTATGACAAAAGGGAAAGTAGGACGGACGATCCTTCAAGTTTAGAGTCAAAACGAGTTAGTGAAACATATAAATAAGAGGAAGGGAGGATGAAATGATATACCAAAAATAGAAAATAAGTCTGTCCTACAGAAACATATGAATACCGAATAATACTGGAACAATCTTCGAATGTTTAGAAAAATCTTAATCTACAACATATTTATTCAAGAAGAATTGTAAAAAATAAAATTTAAATATGTATTAACGTTATAACCAGATTTAGAACTAAATTAGAGAATGGAGTAGGAGACTTGTCGAATCTGTACACGGAAACGAATACTGGATTACCAACTTAAGGTATTAAGACCAAGACTTCAAAACTTTTGAAAAGTATCCCCTTATATAAGACACACAACACAAATAGATTGGTTGGGTATTTATTAGACAAAAACACCTTAGCTCCACCACTACGGGTTTCTTTTCACTATTATTACTACTAACCTCAGTGACTTATGAAACCATATAAAATCCATCCGATTATATAGAAAATCGGATAATAGTTTCTGTACAACATCGGTATCGAATCAACAGTTCTAACCCTTTCAATTTGAAGTCCTTCGTTTGAGGAAGACTCTGTTTGGTCTCAATCAAAGATGTAGAATAATTGTCAGTCGAAGTAGGTTCTAAATATTACGTGACTCGTTCGACTTAACCGATATCCTGGTTAAATCTTCGAGACACATTACAGAAACTTATGGAATTACAACTGTAATTAGGTATTAAGTGTTAAAGTCCTATACGAAGAACACCCCTTCTCTCCTCCCGACCCCGTTTTGTTGTTACTCTCTCAAGTTTTCCCACCTTCTACGTGAGCCCCATAAACCTAACCGTGACATCGTGAGCGCCTACGAACACTAACGAATAGACTGAATAGATTTGACGACTGCAGTTTTCTTAATCCGATCTTTAGAATACTAATGTCGAAAAGAACACTAGAAAAGACCATAAAGGACAAAGGACAGTCCGGTTTATATGAAGCTCTCTCCCAATAAAACACCGTAGAGTGGCAAAGACGGAGTCGCTCTCGGGCTCTATGTTTATTAATTCTTGTTGTAGTCTTTTGAGATAGGTGACGGTGGAGGGAGTATCAGTGACTGTAAAGAAAAATTTGTAGTTTTTTCAAAGACATTACTAAGTCTCATCCCAGAATAAAAATTGCCTTGTTCCAGATAACAAGTAATTTTTCTTCTTCGGTGAAGTTAATACAAAGATAATGGAATAAACCCACCATTGGTCGTTCGTCCGACACTTACCATGTTAAGTTCGTCGGTTCTTCCGAAGTCTCTCTTTCCTCTCTCAAAGTCTCCTTTTCCTCCTTTTTACCGGTGTTTTCCGATGTGAGAAGGAAACGTTTGTGTTTGTGGAATATCTTCGTTCGGTCTTTGTTTTACCTACCAATTCCTACTCGCAGTAGTTCAGAGTGGATTTACATCGATTTAGAAGTTGAACGAAAGACTTGAGGTGTGACTACAAACGTTTATCTCGGACTCTCTAGTTCTACAATTAGGAGTTACCAAATAACCGTTTACATGATGTCTGGATTCGATGGTTGTTGTTCTACGTGACCGATACAGACCGGGTGGCCAGGGGTTGGGACTTTAAGATAGAGGCTCACTGTCCGTCTTTCTTCGTCTTGTCTCAGTGTCTGTATAAAGTAAATACTACCAAAAATCGTTGGTCGTTGATGGTAGAGAATAAATAGAATATACATTGAAGGAAATTGGAGTGGTAGGACAAATTTAAGAGTGGAGATCATAAGAAAAGACCACTTGTTGACGAGAAAATCACATGACGTCTGTGAGATCTACCCCTTTAAATGTTTCTCTCCCGAACCTTGAACGGGTGTTGTTAAATATCAACTTTTGTTCTTTCTATGGACATATGTATATGTGGATTCATACGTAAACAACCATTTAAATATTAAGAACGAAGACAAATTCTACCTATTGTGTGTGAATGTCTTACGTTCGTGTCTCTACGACCGTGAACCCTCACTTTTCCTATCTTTTAATCTAAATCTCTCTAATAGTACATCTCTTCAAACCTGGTACCGTCTTTCGTACCGACTCAGTTGTCGTACCGACGTACAGTTCCTTGGAGCTTAACAAAGGTTCATATAACTCATTGGAGATTCATGCAGTTTGAAAGAATGGATTCTTTTACGTCTCCACCGTGAAAGATAATATGTCACGTTTCTTAAGAGACGAAAGGGGAATCGTAAAAAGTCATCAAAATGTTTTCAATTCTAGAGAACAAGTACACGTGAGACCAGGAAAACTATAATACAGAAGTAAAAAAAGGGGTGATGAGATGCGGTTTGTAGTCTCGTTCAATTGAACTAATTAGAAGTAAAGAGTTGTTAAAGAACACGAAAAGACGAAGATATGGATGTAAGTATAATTAAGGAAGTGGTTCTTTCAGTGGAACAGTGTAGAACAACTCTAGAATTGATAAAATTTCTGTATCGATAGTACTGGTCAGGTGTGTCTCGGAAAGAGTGACGTCTCTACCCACTCAATTACAGGTAAGGAGTACCTCATAGACAGTGTAAGAACATAAACTCATTCATTAAGACAGATTGAGTTATGTAATATTCGATGTATTCTTGACTCAAAAAGAATATGTAAAAGAGTAGGTAGGACGCTGTGTATCGGAACTTTTTCAATAAACGAATTTTTTCAGTACCGTTGGACTTCTGTCCTTCTTTGTATTGAACCGTTTCATTCTCCCTATCTCACAAGACTCTGACCCTTCTATTTAACACAGTCCAAAACTCAAACCCCTCTTCTACTCGTACTGAAACTTACCCTCCAGACCTATTTTCTTGAAGTTCCTACATTTAAGAAGTCTTGTCCCACCACAGTCTACCCTATCCCGCAACTGAATTACTAAACACATAATAAAGAGTATTCTACGATATCGTGAACCCTTTCAACCAAACATTCAGTTTCTTTTTATAAATGGTAGAGTTTTAAAAGTCACTTGTGGTTTGACTACCAATCTTTAGTAGTCATAGGGATGGGTACAGGTCGAGAGGTGGTCGGGGACAACGATCTCACTGGAAAGATTTTACATTTTAAATAGTAAAGGGTGATTTTAATAAACTTTAGAAGAGTGACGGACCTCCTTTATAAGGAATATTTCCGTCTAATTCGGGAACCACTGGACGGGGGTCCAAACGGAAAGATCAGAGTAATAATCTTCATAAAGAGTAGAAGGATTTTATGAGTAAAGAGTACTGAACCGTAATGGTCTTAAGGGACGTAAAATAAGATGATAAAGGAAAAAGACTTTACAGGAGGTAAAGAAGAAGTAAACCTCTTTACATTAAATGAAACTTACCATGGAGTTTTATTGGAGGGGAGACTTTCGAGTAAATGGTGGGTATTAAGTCTGTCTCAGTTAGTGAGAGAACACACAACCCTGACTGAGACACATGCATAAAAACACTCGAGTCAGCGAAGTCACCACAGACTGAGAAACACTGGGGTACCCGGTGTAGGACGGTTCGAGAGAAAGGTACCCTAGAAAGAACGTTCTTATGACCCCACCCAACAGTACGGGAAAAGGTCCCATAGAAAGGTTGGGTCCTTAGTTTGGGTATAGAGGACACAGAAGGGACATAACGTCCACCTAAGAAATGGTGACTTGGTGACCCATTCGGATCACATCCAGGGAGGTCCCATTGTATACAGCGGATGAATCGAACGAGATAGACAGATACAGACAAGGGTGGATAGGTAGATAAGTAGTTAAATGGAGTTGAAAGAACCAAGTACTTAAAAATAAAAAATTCCTTGGTTCTGACTGTGTACTATTAGTGAATTTTTTTTGTGTTTTTTGTTGAATCAATTTAGTTGTCTGAACCAGGAAGAAATCGTAAAGATGTCTCATAATAGAGATGATATAGAATTTTGTATACGGTAAGATGGAGTTATAGTCACTGAACAAATATCTGGACATAAAAGATTGTCCAACATTAGAGTAAAGTAAGACGTAAGGAGGGTCCATGTCATTGTTACGACACGTGACTCATCTGTGAGTCTTCTACCAACAAGTTAATTTATTAACTTATTTGGATCTGTAAACTTAGTGAATGAAGGGAAAGACTCATAGAACTTATTTGTTGGTCATTTACATCCAGAGTTAAAGAAGATAAAGATTTACCCCTTATGTAAGGGTAAGTTGACTACGAATAACATAACATCTTATTCGATTTATGAACCTGTATTATAACTTTGTAGTAAAAAGTAAGACACTGGAGGATCTTACAAAGATTAATAAAAACCTCACAAACTTTATAAAAGTTTTTACAAAAGTTACGGTTTAAACAAAATCAGGTTAAAATAGACAAGTGTAAGATCCACGTACTAGTGGTTTAGTTTCTTATCCCGTAAATCCTAATTTCTCCCATCTTTAGTGGACGAAATCTCAAATATTCAGGACACTTAAGTGTCAAGAACTAAAATATATGACTAAATTAACTACTCCTTTATAAAAGAAAACAAGATAACATCTTAATTCATGATGAAGTTCTTTTTGTAGTGTCTTGAGTTGATGATAAGTTTTCTCTATTCCTCCCGTGTTTTCTACATAGAGTTGTAGTTCACTCCATATCTCTCCTGTCTCTTCCTCTTCGTCATAGTCGAGGGTTCCTCCTCCGTTATTACCAAGGACAACGTTGTGACCTTTTTTATTCCTGGGGAGAATATTATACATCGAAAGGACGAGAAGTATAGTCATGTGAAGAGGGTCACGGGAGGTCGGATTAGAAGAGGGATCCCCGTTCCACGTCTCTTTCCTCTTTTTCTTGAGAGTCTTTAAAGGTTAAACGTGTAAGTTCGTCACTATTACATAGTCTGTACTGGACTCATGTTACGGACATACTAATACTGTTGTTAAAGTTAAACGTAATCTATATTTTGAAATCGAAAGTTGCCCCTTGGACTAGTCTTCTCACACTGAACATCCGTAGGACAAAGTACTTAATACTAGTAAGTCAACTTGGAAAGACACAGTCTCAAGACTCTACCAATGACTTTACGTACTCGTATAAAATTCCCTTTCTCTCTCCCTCATCTTTCCCCTCTTACTGACCTGAGTCGTGTACGTACCCTTACATTGATTTTATTTATTATAACTCATCCGTCAAGAGTTCATGTCCCGAGTCGTGTACCATCGAGTTGATCACGTTTTTCCTCTAGTGTAAAAACCTTTACTATCTAGTTACACTAAAAAGAAAACGTGAGAGAACACACATAGAAGGGGTAGGTGGAGTGGTCTCCGTAGGTGACCCATACCAATCCTTATGACATCGTTCTCCCTTTTCACTTTCTTCCTCAGTGATAAGTAGTAAAGTAGTCTCATTCCGAAAAACAAAATAAACACACACACACACACTCACTCAAACACCGTCTTGTTATTAGAATTCGTAACCGAAAACACTTTTCTCTTTCACTTCACTTCACTTTAGGCGAGTCAGCACAGGCTGAGAAACGCTGGGGCACCTGACATCGGATGGTCCGAGGAGACAGGTACTCTAAGAGGTCCACTCCTATGACCTTACCCAACGGTAAAGGAAGAGGTCCCCTAGAAGGACTTGGTCCCTAGCTTGGACCCAGAGGACGTAACGTCCGTCTGCGAAATTGGAGACCGTGAGAGTAAATAGTCTAGAGTGACTCTCCATCCGACACCTATACCAAAGAACAGAGAAGTTGTGACTTCGAAGAAGGAGAACCCTTTCCACGATGCCGTGTCTCATTCCGGTAGATGAGGACTGTGTAACCTTTTAACATCCCTCCTCTTAGTCTGTCTCGGGTCACCAGCTTACCTGTACCAAGGGACAGAGTCTGACCGCGAAACGGAACACGCACCAACTTTGCAAGTCTACTTACACACCCTTGGACTCTGTGTCGGTGGTCCCGCGCGGGACCTCTCCTCGTTCCCCTCCCTTCATAAATGGGTTTTCTTCAGTGAAGTAGGTCTCCTTTGACCGGTGGGGGAACAATTGATCAAGTTTAAAGGAATGGGGAGTAATCCCACCCAAGTTCTCCTTCTAAACTAATCCCCTTCTTTTCTTTGTCCCATGTAAATAAAATGGAAACTTACATCTTTATACTCTAGGGACACTGTTTACAAAAATTGTCACTGACCAAAGGAGAAATAAAGACATACACAAAAACTAATACGAAGAATACAAATCGATGAAGGGACCACCGAGTCTACCATTTCTTAGACGGACGTTACGTCCTCTGGGTACAAACTAGGGACCCAACCCTTATAGGGGACCTTCTCCCCGTGGGGTAAGGTCATGAGAACGGACCTTTTAGGGTACCTGTCTCCTCGGTGTCTCCGATGTCAGGTACCCCAGTGCATCTCAGCCTGTGACTGACTCGCTGAAGTGGAAGTGAAAAGTGAAAGTACGTAACCTCTTCCTTTACCGTTCGGTAAGGTCACAAGAACGGACCTCTTAGGGTCCCTGTCGCCTCGGACCACCCGACGGCAGGCAGACACCCCAGCGTGTCTCAGCCTGTACTGACTTCGCCGAATCGTCGTCGTCGTCGTCGTCACGCTGATTGTGAAAGAATATGAACCCAGGTCAAAAAGACGTCACTGGAGTAGAAAGAAGGAAGAGGAACCACGGGATACTAACCGAGATGGACAAGGGAAGAGAAAAGAAAGAGTCAGTAAAAGAAGTCTTTTAAGATTAATAACTTACTTTAAAAACAGCCTCTAGGAGATTTACTCACAAAACCCCAAAATACTTCACGAGTAGTTCAGATATCTAAAGACACTCTAAACACCCGGTACACAGATATCTAAAGACACTCTAAACACACGGTACGGTTTTTTTTTTCCTACCTCTTCCTTCGTTCTTTCTCTTAGAACACGAAACCGAAATTAAGGTCTCCAACTCCTTACAATCCCCTAAGTTACCCCTTTGAAGATTCCTAATGTAATATACAGAATAATGGGAACTGATAAATTAAAAGAAAAAGTTATGGAACTGGTTTCTAGACGTAAGTAAGGGTAATATAGAGAGTGGAACTAAAATAAAATGTCAAAAAACCGAAAAGGTGGAAGGTTAAAGATGGTGGTCCATGTACGTTATCGTACGATGAGTTATAGAAAAGTTTTAAATAGAAAAATAGAGGTCCCTAAAACAAAAGACCTCATCCGAACCGGGGAACCTACGTGAAAATTCTGGTATATGTTGATTCGGGACGAAACAGAACAGTTAATACGAAAAGTTAACGTGTGTTCCGACTGAAAGTCCAAAATAGAACAATGATTACTATTTCTACCATTGGATATCCAAGAAGATATCATTATCTTCCGAAGAGAACATCAAATCAGTCATTTCTCAGACTGAGGTTACGTCCTCTATACTCAAACTAGGGAACCAACCCTTCTAGGGACCTCTTCCTTTACCGTTGGGTGAGGTCATAAGAACGGACCTCTTATGGTACCTCTCTCCTCGGACCATCCCATGTCAGCTACCCCAGGGTTCTCAGTCTATACTGACTCACTGATTCCTGTGTATAATTATTGTTTTACGAGTCCTGTCCCCGAGTGAAATGTCAAATATTTTATAGTACGGTACACATGACAAAATCCACTCTTCATGAGACTTCGTTCCCAGAAACTATTCAAACATCAAACTCCTTTAAACTCTGTTCATGTGTCTATATTTAGGTTTGAGAACCTCACTGGAGAATTATAAAAATCCGAAGGGGTCACCGAGTCGTCATTTTCTTAGACGGACTTTACGTCCTCTGTATCCTCTGCGTCCAAGCTAGGGATTCAGTCCTGTTAGGGTACCTACTCCTTTACCGTTGGGAGAGGTCTTCAGAGTGGACCCTTTAGGGTAGTCGCCTAGGACCGTCCGATGTCAGGTACCCCAGTGTTACGTTTCTTAGGTTACGTTGACTCGTGTGTGTGTGTTTCTCTAATTTCAGTTAAGATTTATGTTTATGTACCTTTCCGCCTCTCTGTATTTGTCTTTTTGTTTCTTGTTCCAGATGCAACACTCATGTGGGTCCGATCACGTCCATTTAGTGTTCATGAAACTCGAAACGAGACATAGTATAAAAACTATACCACTATGCATGGATGGTACATGAAACTTTACATAACTATTAATTTCTCTCTTTTATTAGGGTATTATCTTCTCTCGTGTGTGAAAGTCGACGAAGACACTTAATTTTTTATTGAACCTCGAAAGCCAGAAAATTGTTATTTCAAAGATTACAAAAGGAACATCTTTAATCTATGTTTTCAGTTACAAAACGACAGGTCACTTTGATCGGAACAAAATTTTTTTCTCTTTCTCTTTTTTTTCTTTTTTCTTTTTTCTTCGACAAAGATCCGTTTCTCGTCTCTTGCACCCTTATTGTAGGTGGTAAGTCGAAGTAGGGGAGTTTTCGAGTAAACATCTTGGCCCATTTGTGTGTGCAAGGCGTAAGATAAAAACTTTAATACAACTCCCTATATGTCTCACAATAGACATTTTCTTCGTTGAAAACTTTGAAATCAACTACATTTTACAAGGTTCTAAGTACTTGTCTCATTAATAAGATTTTCATATATTTCGTCCGTATTAAATGTACGTAAATGAGATTTTAAACTATTAATAGTCATGTACTGTTGAGGAGACATACTTTCTCTTGACAGAGTATACTCAAGACGTGTATGAAATATGGAAAAATTACCAAAACTTTAAGTGAGAACACATAAGAAAAGAAAAGGAAATTTTCGACATTACTGATTAGGACTAGAAGACGGTCTTGTATTCAAATTTTTATTAAGGTAATTTTCCTTCTCGATCTTAAGTATAAAGAATTCATTAGACACGGATCTTTTTTTCAAGTAAGTACGTAAATTACCGTTGAACATTCGATAAAATAAGGAAGACTATTAAAAGGAAAAAAAAGTGAATAGTTTCACATAACTCGTCGACTGTACACTTTCTACGATCCCTCCTGTGTTTCTTTTATCTTACAAGAGATCTAAGAGTTTTTCGACTTTTAGATCCTCCCCTCCTTCTTTTATGTGTAATTAATATTATTTTATTTTTTCGCTAAACGGACACTTTATTTATGTTTCTTTCAAGTCATTCTGAAATCTTCTCTTTCCGTATGAAGGAGTCGCTGGAGTTCTCTCCGAAACACCTCCCATACCGTGTACTCACACCAGAAGTCACTACTGTCCTTAACCCCTATACCTCCGTTCATTTCATTAGAATCCGTAAACGTTACTATTCGTCTTTTGTTCAACCTCTGACACCCTACGAACAGAACAGTGTCACCTTATGTTCCCGAATCTCCCGTTATTACTGTTTATTCCACCCCTTTCACTTGATGAAAGTCTCACATCTCTCGAAACCTACGTCTTATTATCTTAAACCTAATAGAAGTATCCGTTACCTTTTAGTGACTTACTAAAACTTTCCCCCCACATAAGACTAAAAAGAAAACCATAAAAAATAGATTTACTACCCCCTGTTTTTTCCCCGTGTTTCTCTCATGACCGTAACCTCCGATAACCTTCTATTATCCGGTTTGTTGGACTCCAAATCGAGTCTCAGTATATTACCTTGTCTTTCTTTCGTTACCCGTATTCAACAACTCCTTTATCGTCGTTATAGCGATTAATACTATCACTTGTGAATAACTCGTAACCCATCCTATATCGAGAGAAAATCCATGAAAAATTATAGTAGAGTAAATTAGGAGTGGAAAACGTCTCCAACGACAAAATTGAGGGAAAAAATTTCCTCCCCTTTACCTCGGCGTCTTTTTACTTCATTAAACATGTCAAAAGTGTCAAGTGTTGTCTCTCCGTCCAGAATTTGAAAATTTTTAGAGTTGTGATGTTACTGTGGGACCATGAGAATTGAATAAAATACCTGAACCTCGGTTGACCTGAACCTCTCGACTTCCCTCTTCAAAACTTAGCCCCAAAGACGCCCGCACTACGGAGAATACTTTTGATCCTTCAGTCTACTTCTTGTCCAAATCAAGTTTCACTCTACTACACAGGGTCAAAAGTAGGTTAAAACGTGAGTGTAAATTTCTGACCTAACTGAGCAGTCACTAATAGTAGGTCATCGATGTCTGACTCACCGGAAGGGATCACCGAGTCACCATTTCTTAGTCGGACGGTTACGCCCTCTGCACCCAAACTAGGGACCAACACTTCTAGGGGACCTCTTCTTTTACCGTCGGGTGAGGTCATAAGAACGGACCATTAGGGTACCCGTCTCCTCGGACTACCCGATGGCAGGGACCCCAGTGTCTCCTCAGCCTGTACTGAATCACTGATTTGTTGTTGTCATTTAACTCTGCTCTGATTACAGATGTTCTTGTGTCTTTTTACAATACCTAATTACAGTTCAATAGATGGCAATTCTGATTAACTAAGAAGCTAGTTCCGTTAAACAGGACGAAACTTACTTTAGTAATTATTACTCCTCATAAACTTTCATACGAACTTAAAAAATGATCTCAAAAACTTAAAATGACCGGTCAAAAATATCGGTTATCAAACTCAACTGTATCTCCAGATTTGACTGTTTACGAACAAAAGTTTCACTTCGAGATCTACTTTAAGACTAAGTATTTAAGTATTAACAAGAAGATAATTCAAACTAACGAGGCACTTAGAAACCGTGAATGGTGTCAGGGACCATATATAATGTCAGATTATTCACGAGGAACCAAAATATTATTATTTTTAAAGTCAGAAGTTATATAAATTACATATAGTACGAACTATGAACTCTATAAATTTTTATCGACGAAACAGTTAAACTCAAAATGAAAGACCTTAGTCAATTAATAAAAATCTATAAAAGAGAAGACTTCAGTAAGATAAAAGTCCCGAGTCATATTTCGTTTAAAGACTATAAAAATAAGAGGAACTTCTGGCCTGTTCAATATTACCGATGCCCCTTTTACTTACGAAAGAAGAAAAACTCCCTCCACATACAAAATATATAAAGACATTGGTTTCCAATAACTTTACCTTTGTTCGAATTACTTATTCATTTTGTATTATATTTTAAATCTGGTATCTATAGTTTTACTTTCCATTCAAGGTGTCGACGTCTCGAACGTCAATAAACCAACTTAAGACTTTAGTTTAATAAATAAGTTGATTCTGGTTCAGGACGATCCCCTACAGATCAGAATTCGACGACTGATCTTAGTGTTAATCTTATTATAAACGTGAGTGTCGTAAATTCTTTGGCAAATAAATAAGAGACAGGAAGAATGAAGAGGGGTGAGGGGAGAGGGGAGAAAACCCGTACGAGAGTGGTGGTACGAACTTTCGAATAAAAGATGAGTATTATCTACCCCGTAGAGGGGGACCCTTAGAAGGGCCGTGACCTTGGGACTGAATTTGGACTTCGGGTGTTTTACTCAAATTTTTACATTTCCTCCGTGTTAAGAAAAAAATAAAAAAAAAACTTAACATACGAAAATAAAAAAAAAGAGAAAAAGAATTTTTTAAAAAATAAAAAAAATTTAAAATTTTAGAAATTAAGAATGTACGCAAGGGTTTGTACTTGGGGGGAGGGTGGAGGGAGGGGTGTTGTAGAGAGACCCAGTAGGGGTACGTGGTCGGGGTTCGTTCGACGTGGGATGCAGTCTGTACCTGACCGCTAAGTTAAGAATGTACTGTCATATGTACAATCTTAAGGGTAAGAGGGTTTAGTAGGGTGGGAGAGGGAGAGGGAGACTCAGGTTTTCAGACCATATGTGTAGACACAGAAAAAACGACAGAACGTATGTCCCAGCAGTAACGGTAGAAGGATTTAAGGTATACATACACAATCATATGACATAACCACAAAACGTGTTAAGAAACTGAATAAAACGTACCATTAAAATAAAAAAGACGAACCTGGTTCCAAATAGAACGGACGACTTAGGGGTACACACGAGTAGTTATATGTTAGGTATTTTGTTACAGAACCAAGTTTAAATTTAATGGGGCGAACACAGGACTAGTGCAATCAAAACACCTGATCTAAGCCCTTCTATCTCTACCAGACTAAGATTGTGTCACAGTTTCAGACCTCTTCAACGAATCAGAGATTCAATGACACACAGGGCAAACACAATCATCTGTTAATCCCGCAGGACGTAAACGAAGTATTTCCCTTTTCCTACTCACAACTATTCTAATTTATGAACCCATGTTCAAATTCCTTGACTCTATTTTGAGGTTTAGACTCGTACGGCTATGTAAGGTCTCAGGGAGAGACCCCGTTCGTCGTGGAGACGGTTAACAGGTCGAGGACCCCGGTACGGATCTTCGTGTGGGGCTCTACACACTTCGACTCTGAGAGAGAGGGAGGATAGTTGGGGGTAAGGGAGGGGGTTAGATAAAAAAAAAAAAAAATTCTGGTCATAAGACCTGTACCCCTACCCCCAACCTCCCACCTCCCTTCATCCACCCTTCCTCTCCACCCTGGTTTACTCTCTCATCGTAACTAAACATATGTACTGGAACACATTTTATCTATCGATCATCCTTCGACGACTTATCGTGTTTCTCGAGTCGAGTCACGAGACACTACTGTATCTCCCTCCACCCTGCCTCCGAATTCTACCTCCCCTATTTACCTGTGTACACCAACTAAGTCGGACTACATATCGTCCTTGTAATCGTTTCGTTAATATGAAGTTTTTCATTTTTAATCGAGAAGACACGATAAATGGGAAACCAGGAAAGGACAATTATTTCTGAACTTTTTGTTTTAGGTTGGGTAACGAAATTTTCAACGTGACTCCACTTCAACGAGTCAACACAGGCTGAGAAACGTTGGGGTACCTGATATCGGATGTTCCAAGGAGACAGGTACCTTAAAAGGTCCGTTCTGATGACCTCACCCAACGGTAAAGGAAGAGGTCCTCCAGAAGAGTTCGGAGATCGTTTCTATAAGGGTACATACTGGAGGAGACATCTTGAACGAACGAGAGGAGTCCCCTGGAACAAGGAGAGACAGAAGGTGGTGAGTGTCAAGTCACATGAAGTAGAATTGATAAAGAGTACTTTTGCATACGTACGTAAATAGAAAGGTGTTTAGGAAAATAAAAGAGGGAAATAATGGATGCGTTTTAGAGTCTCGTCAAAAGATAAAGTGACGACTTTGTTTCAAGGTCAGAACTGATTCTTCATACTCCTGTTTATTACTACAGGAAGTGATTCCTTTTCTTTTCGGTCTTGAAAATGACAATTTAAGTCGAATGATTCTTTGTCACTGAAGTCAGAGATTTCAAGAGATGTGACAACTAAGAGAAGTCTTAAGGACGTCAAAGTACCAAAAATCTTTACATTTGAATAAATAGACAATAGTGTGCGTCAACTTTATGTGTATCTTACAATACCATAAATTAAAAGGACAAAAAACAATACTCGTACCGGTTGCAACACATGATCTTTACGTTATACGCTTCAGGAATGTCCATTTCTCTCACTTTCTCTCCCTTATACACGGACACCCCCTTCTAAATCCCCACCCCCCGCCTCTCGTCTTTTCGGAGACGTTTCTTTCTCTCCACACTCGACCTAAAACATCCAAATTACTTTTTAAAGTCAACGGATACAGTTTTTCTGTAAGGTTCGTATTTCATTCAGAGTCCCCGTTAAAGACACCTCCTTGTCTCTACTAAGGTAAAACAGTTTCATAAAGATTTAACAGACTTCTAAGACTCCGATCCCAGTCTAGACTCTCTCTGTCTCTCCCTCTCGTTCTCTCGTACTCCAACGGAACCACAAAAAACTTCTTGGAAGATGAATTTGGGGCATGTGTTGGACCTCGGTCAAATTTGGTTCAGGAAGATTTTTATCTTTCTACGGTCCGAAAACCTTTATTAGATGTGTGCGAGAACTCAGGGAGTGGTAGTGCGACCATCCCACTCTTACCATGTCTCGTGAGCTACTCTCCTCCTTTGTGTCGGAGTCGTTGTTCTACTCTCTTGCTTACTCTGTAAAACCTTTCACTTCGTTGAGCGGAAACCCCGGAGTAGTATACCTGAGTACGACGTATATGCCTACTTTTTACCGAAAAACAGGTATAGTCTTTGACACTCAGGTAGCAGAGGAACTCCGACCCCACCGTCCCTTCCTTCTTCTCTTCCGTTTGTCCGTCGGAAACCCCTCCACGACTTAATGTAGAACGAAGGACCGCTCGTCCTGTTCCCATGGTCGTTTCCTCCCTCGTCGGAGGGACCCTTGGTCGTACCGGTGACTAGATATAAGGTGACTCGCTCTCCAATCCCCGGGCGCCCGTGTGACTCTGAGTAAATCGAGTTGAAGTGTTGTAAGTCTTTTTACATTGAAATTCACTATTTTTTAACATTGCGAAACAAAAGAGAGATATCATAACGAAAAAGTCCTTAATCTACGGGTGATCGTGTATTATATTTATTATGATATGTGTATAGAGATGTCTGTTTGATTGTAGACAATCTAATTCATCAAAATGGTTTCAACATTAGACTTTATACGTAAAATTAGTAAGTGATCTGACTTTGTTTGGTTCTCACCAATCCCAACTTCACAGTATCAATTCAAAAGACGGGTCCACCCAAAAAGGTAAAAAGAACTTGAGTGTACTTTATACCCTACCGAAATCGTAATGGAGTAAAAAAGACTGGTTCTGGGTAAAGGAACCCGTAGGTAGAGGGTTTACGGTGTATTTGGAGTCAGAGTACCCAAAGGAAGAGAAAGGATTCATAAGTAACAAACGATCTCTGGTTGTGAAAAACAAAAATTAAGGAAAGTTTAGACAAAAGGAGAACGGGTCTTGTAATAAAAAATTATTACAAGAGAAATTTATTAATCCGTTCAATTTTTTCAAAGACGTATTTACTAATTTTTGTTTTAATCGACTCAAAACTAAAGGATCAGAGAAAGGTACTCTTCTTCTCCATTAAAAACCATATCGAAAAGGTAGATCAAGGGGTAGAGAGTGGTGGTTACCGTACAGTCCTAAGGTGCGTAATCCGATCGGTTCTGAAGTTTACGTATTTGTGTACGAGTGTAAGCAAGAAGATTTCACTTGGTGGTGAAAGGTTTATAGATGGTTGTATAAGGGATTCCTTTTCGTGTGGGACGTAAAAATCAACTGCCACAATAGTCTCAGAGAACCCTAGGAGGTTTCCCTGGGATCTACACAAATACCGCACCAGGGGTGACAATTTTTATATCATTTCAAGAAGAGTTGACAGGGTTTGTGTCGTGTAAGAATATTGCACTGTTTCGAGGATACTTAGTAGTAAAGGTGTAAACACTCGACTTAAAAGGATTATAGTTACCCCTTTAAACATAATAGTAGTAAACAGTTTTCCCCTTTAACTCCGTTCCGTCAAATAGTTCAAAGAGTGTTGTATTTTTTACAAGTCAAGTTTGAGTAAGAACCCTTGTGCTTATGTACCAAATGTCGGACATTTGGTACTCTTTTACTCTTTTATATAAAATGAAACGTATTTCGTAATGTTTTTTCGTTGGATTCTTCTTATAAGAGAGTCTCTGTTGATCGAATAGTTGTTCTTTAACATCTCTGTCGTATCTGTTTTTCACGGGTTAAAGAAGGGAAGGAATAGTCCTGACTGCGAATCCTTTAAAGTGAATTCGGTGCCCTGTTAGTTTACTGTCGAATTCGGGTCTAGGGTCTAAAGAACTGAAAGGTGAGAAGTACGAGGAGGACGGTGTAGTGAGAATTAAAATTCTACGTAAAGTTATTTTCTCGTTTGTAAGTAATTAGTGTCGGGAGCCCGGAATACGACATGTCAAACGGACGGAAGGAAAGGGGTAAAAATATAGAACCCGAGAGGTTCCTTCCCTGAACTTTCAGGAGTCTGAACCGGGACCATGGAGAGTGTGGAGGGTCAGGCAAATGGACCTTACGACACCTCTCGTAGAAGTAAGAGGTCTTACGGAGAGACAAACCAGCGGACGTCGAGTGAAAACCTAAAGGTCTGGTCGAAATGGTAGGACTAGTAGAGACCGTTCAGGGTCCCGTCGCCGGGGACGACCGTGGGGCCGGCCGACGGGTCCCCCCGCCCGTCGAGTGGAAGACCCCGGCAGGTGGAAGACGGGTCGAGACGGCTCACCTTTATCGCGAGCTCGTGTCCGTAAGACGGGACCAGGGGTCTTCTCCTCCAGCCCGACGACGACGACGACGACGGCGGCGCCGCCGCCGACGACGATGGTCTCCCCTTTAAGAAGGGTCCGTCCCCTTCCGCTTCGGGGCCTTTTAGGAGAGGTCGAAGCCTTTCCGTTCGGAGGAGGTCGGACCGTGTCGGGGGGACAGGAAGGTCAGGGAGGTGTTTGTGACTGCTGCTCTCGCTGAGTGAAGGGTTCCAAAGAGTGACCACTCTTGCCAAGGACAGGAGGAAGGAATCTCTCTCTTTCGTAAAAAGGGGGGGAAAAGAGAGTCCGTGACTGAAGCGTCGTGAATTAATTAGGGTCCGATGTCGACCTTGCTGTCGTCTCCCCCCCTTTTTTCGGTAACTCCAAAATCGGAAACGAAAAATAGAAGAAGGCTAAATAAACAAGAGTCAAAAGAAAACCACGAACAGTTTCAAAGAGTTCACCGAACAAATCGGGAATTCCTGAAGTACGGTTCTCCACCCCCCGAGGGGAAACGGTCGGAGAGTCTGCCCATGAGGTCTCCGGTCAATGGACTTCCACAGTCCATTCCTCAGTGGGAGAATCACGTCCTTTGGATCTTCAAAGGCGTCGAGGTCGGGAGTTCCTCTTTTGTCCCCTCCGACTCGTGACCGTCCTGACTAAGCGTCGACGAGGAAAGACCTTCCAGACCGACCCCCGGTGGAACGGTCAGGTGGTGTCAGACGTGACTCGACCCCAATAAGCTTTCCAGAACCCAACGAGGGGTCCTGGTGTCAAGTGTGTGAGGGGAGGAGGTATTGAGAGGGAGAGGAGACAGTGAACCAAGAGTCGTTTGAATTGACTTAAAACCTGATGATCAGGTTAGGGAAACATTGGAGTCGACGGGAAGCCGACCTTCCCTTTATTGTCACTTAGTGTGAGGTCTCGATTGAAACTTTCTTCACTGAACCCCTTCGTAGGTCTAGGAGTACGTTTGCACGCCACTCCAACGTTTCGGACCTGTGTAATAAACCCTACCTTATTATTAAAATTTCGTCTAAGTAACCTCTGTATTTACTGTCGTCTTTCTTTCACAACTTTTAAGTGAAAGGTCTCTATCTCACGACCCCTGTACTGTAAACCCGGTGTTTAACCGTGGGGGGCTGGACTGTCACCAACTCAACTCCTGTTAGTCCCCGGCGGACAGAACCTAGGACTCGAAGTCTCTACCTCCGCGAGTCGGATCTTCACTCTTGAGCGTGTCGTCTCCCCAACAGGGGACCTCGATCACACTTTTCGGGACTGTGTTTACTTTCACTCCACCATAAAACGGTCGTTTAACCCAACCATCCTCGTTAAACTTGAACCTGTAAGTGCACCGATTGAGGATAAAAGAACCCCTCCAGTAACATTGTTAGGGTAGAAAGGAAAAGTACAGAGTCGTAACGTTTCCCGAAATAAAACGAACCGTAAAATAAAACAACTACATGTTAGACAACGAGGACAAGACGAAAGGAAAACCCCGACAAAATAGTGTATCAGTAAACGACAAAGAAATCCCCTCTCCTATTCCTGGTAACATCCCACACATAATAAAAGTAGAGGGAGTGGAGTACAAAATTTTCAACTTTGATCGTTTTCGATGACAGTACAACAATAACGATAATACTAATAAGGAGATTTGGGTACCCACTCTTCAAATCAAAAGATGTCACTTAATTCACCGAAAAGAAAAAAGACCTACCTTTTCATGTGACCGTTTCGAAAGCATTACCCACTTCTTCCCAGTTGTAGAAATTCCTGTTCTTTATTGTTATTTTGTGTAAATCCTGTGACGACGAACACTCAAAGTACTAATTTTATAACTAGTTCGTCGAGAAGGACATTGTTGGTCTATAAGTATGTTGGGTTAATCCTTAGTTACTGGGTGAATACTCTTTCTACACGGAAAAAATTGAAGGAAGAAACAATTCTCTACTTCCCTAAATTCCGAGTCAGGCTGTCAAGATGGTGAAAACTGTCGGGAGGGTCAAGAATAGAATGGGAAGGTAGTCCAACCCCCGTAAGTTCGAGAGATCTTAACTCTGTCAAAATAAATTATTCGTGTACATACGACGACAGGAGATAATCGTATAAAGGACTTATCACAGAATATGAGTGAGGAGTCAGTGTTTGAAGGAACTGTATTGTTGACTTCTCAAAGGATTCACAAACTGATAAAAATAAAAACAAGTCAATAAAACATTATCATGAATCGTAGTCCTATAGGACTGGGAACCTTGTTTCCCCAATTCTTGTTTCTTTTGTTTATATACTATATTATACAATGTATGTGATTACATAATTCTTATATTGAGAAGTAACGTATAAGGAAAGTCTTACTGAAAAATTTTTTTAGGATCCTATATCCAAAGGTGACATAAGAGATATATTAAAATGTATAAAGGTACATTTTTATGGAATCTCTTCAATGTTTTACAACTTAGTAACTTGTGCTTGTGAAGTATCAGTTTTATTTAATTCCGGTCCTTTTACAGTAGAGTTCAAAAGTAGGAGCTTCTCCTTAGAAGAAGTAATCTTATAAACCTTTAATTTTTATGACATGTTAAATTTTGTTTTTAAGAGGGGTTATACCCTAATAGAAGTAAGGTGCCATCTTCACGTCTTTATGGTGTTCCTTCCAGTAAGAGTACCATAAAGACCGAGTGTATCTTTGTCCTTCATGTCCTTTAGAACGCTCTTTCGAACCGAGTCCTCTCAAAACCGAGTTGATGTCCAAGTTCTCTAACCCTGTTTGACTACTCTACGATCGTGAACCTGACTTTGATGATAGGGAGTGTTTAGAAGATTTTCCACCGACACAAGACAAAACATCCGATCGTAGAGAAAATAGAAAGTCTCTCAATGAAATCTTCTCGTACGGAAATTTGGATACTAAACGGGGAATGTAGTAAGTGGCTAATGATATGCTCCCTTCCCCTCTTCCCCGATTACCCTTCCTAGACACGGGTCTCCTGAATATCTCGTTTCTCCAGAGTAGATACATTGAACATTCCTAAGAAGATTCAGAATTATAGTCATGAATTATACGATGTTTGTCCTTTAATATTCTATCTGAATGTTTTATTCGAGAAAAAAAAAAGTTCGTACACTCAGTTGGATTGAAGGGTACTTCTCCTTTCATCGTATCAAGAGAAGAACATACTTTCTTTACAGTACTCTTAATTGTTTTAGTTTTGTCGAACAAGGTTACCTAAGGATTTTATAGTTTGAAACAACACACAAACGTCGATATTTCTTTTCTTGACTATTGGTGTTACGATTTCATATACTGGTTCTTTTTTCTAAACCTTTGTATTACAAAATCTTGGACCTAGTAGAACTTCTTAAAGATCACACGACCCCCGAGACATTTTAAGAACACCTAAATACCGACAAGATCAACTATCCGACTATTCGGAAATAATATGTACTGAAATTTTTATAATTGTTATAATTTATAAAAATTATTAAGATCTCTTACATGTAATTTTTTATCTTTGTCTTTATGCGTAAGTAAAGTTAAAATCTAATCTAAGAGTTTCGAAGTAAAATCAATTAGTTTCAGAAGAGTGATTCCATAAAACGTTCATGAAATTTATGAATAATTGAGGGTGGGACAAAGATATAAACTTCTTTTTAAACTCTGACAATTCCCTTAAATAAGTAAAACAGGACCCGAAAAGAGAGGTAGTAAGTTTATGCCTATATACTACATATTTGTGTGTGTGTTTGTGTGTGTGCTGGTGGGTCCCAAAGTGTTTACGTTAAGTTTACGTTAAGTGTTACTCGTTTCCTCCTTTTTGTTCAGAAAGTTGAAACAAATTCCATCAGATTCATCTTCTTCGAGATTGTTAAATGTCACAGGAAGTCCTCTGTATCTTTACCTTATTGAAACCGGAATTGATTAGAACTCCTTAGTACGGTTGTTCATCCCTTTTCCTGAACCAGATGTCTGGCTGGTATCTTCCGTCGTGTATAAAGGTGGTAGTGCACCCTTCCCTCCTCTCCCCGCCCCGTTCTACTCCTCTCCGCTCCAGCCCCCTCCATCCTCCTCCGACTCGACTGTCTAAGTATCACACTAAAGTGTTGTCCAAAGATTTGATGTTGGTTAGAAAGGGAATAAGTGAGACGTTTATACATAATCGTCGGTCTCGTTCTCGTCTCCTCTCTTAGAGAAAGGGTCGGGGACCCGGGAAAGAGTCCGTGACCTTGGACAGACCGGAAAGGGTGGAGCAAAACTCAAAAGTGACACGTAAAGCTACAGAAGATAATGAAAAGAAACCTATAAATTTCTCTCTTTGGTCCCAAAATCGACCGTAGCAGTCTGGAGATAGGACCAAGAGTCTATAGATCGATTACGATTCAAAGGACAACGACTGTCAATTGGACGTTTTTTTTTTTTTTTTTTTCTCAGGTTATTATGTCCCCAACTCTTGTTTTACTGACCTTCTAAACTAAAAGAGATGGACCGAAGGGGAGGGACGAGAGAGGTACTGGACTACAAAACGATACACTGGTACCGTAGGAGACCGACTTTAGAAAGACCCTAAAGTCTTGAAGAAAGAAAGAAAAGAAAGAAAAAAAAAAAAGAAAGAAAAGAAAAACAGTGCGATGTGGTGTACGTCCTAGAATCGAGGGGTTGGTCCCGGGGTTAGGTACGGAGGACGTGAACCTCGCGTCTCAGAATTGGTGACCTGATGGTCCCTGTGAATAAAGACTAAAGTTTCTAACATTCACCACCATGAGATAATTATTAAGGTACAAACGTCCACACAGTGGAAGAAGTTTTTATTGATATTACTACTTTATAGGTTCTTCAGGAAGTTCTGACGATAATTACGGAATTCCCAATGTTTTGACATAAAGTCAAAGTGATGACTCGAAACGGAGTTTGAATCTCTAAATAGACGTTTACTACACACGAATCAGTGAGCCAGCACAGGTTGAGAAACACTAGGATACCTGACATCGAACGATCCGAGGAGACAGGTACACCTAAGAGTCCGTTCTTATGACCTCACCCAACGGTACACGAGGAGGTCCCCTAGAAGGGTTGGGTCCTTGTCTTGGGTCCAGAAGACGTATAAGAAATGCTAAACTCGGTGGTCCCTTCGGGTAAATGTTTTCCCATACCATGGTTATTGTTGGAATAGGTGGTACGGAAAATAGAATAAACATTCCTATTTTATTCTAATTTATTTCTAATTTATTCGTTATTACACGACTTTAAAAATTTACTATAAAAATTCGACATCCTTTAGTATTAATTATTAAATAGATTTGACTTTAAAACCAAGATGAAAGGACTCTAGATATTCTTTTTGACTTTTCAGTTTGAAGGGTAGGAATTTAATCCAGGGTGAGACCTTTAAGTACGAAACGTCCTCATCTCCTTCAGTCTCTGTCCCATAACCTCTCTCATAACCTCTCACCGGGGTCCCCTCTCTCTCAGTCTCTAAATTACTATGTTTCCACCCCTCTTCACCCTTTTTACTAACGTTACACTTACTCGTATCTACTTACTGTTTTATACACAATTTTCTTTGAGTCATCCTATTTATAAGTAACATTGACGTAAACCCTCCACACTATTGTCAATACTTAGTACAGATCTCACATTCGGACGCGGTAGAAATGGTTCCCAATAAATCACAAGACCAATTATGACATAGGCAAAGACACTAATCTTAAAGTTAAAGGCCGGTGTCACTGATTACCAACACAAACTACAAGTACTCGACATTTCGAAACACAACATCCGACACCACAACTTGTACACAGAGTCCGGAGGGGGACCGAAGCAAAGAGATTTGTTTGGTGTACCCGAAGGTCAGAAAAAGAACCCTCAGATATTAGGAGTTTATAAAATTATTAAAACTATCGAGGATAGAGTAGAGGTAACTTAAGTGTTTACAAAAAGTTCCACCATATTATGTATTTTGGTTCATCTTACAAAGTTTTCACCAAATTTGTTTCAGACTTTATACAAAATGAAGAAAAAACGTTCACTCTATGTACCTAAGACCTTCGAGAGTTCTTGACCCTTCTGATTCTTGAGAGTTGATTCTGATTCTTGAGAGTTCTTGATTCTTCTGGAGTTCTTCCGACCTCCCCTCTAATAGGTCTGTAGGAGTTTCTGGACGACCCTTTACGGGCTCACTCTAAAAAAAAAAGGGAGAATTATATTAGTTTTATTTGATCTAGTGATTATTCTATATCTTTATAATAATCATATTTGTTGTATTTTCCTTTCACTCTTTTACCATTCCTTATTTTGGAAGATTCTCGTAAATGAAAAAAAGGGAAACCGTAAGTCAATACAAAAACAAATACCTCAAGTTTCAGTTAAACCTTCTTCCTGCAAAGTTGATATACACATACTTCGTATTAGGATGACGGAGGAGTTTAATAATAAATAAAAAGGGAGAAAGTGTATAATGGAGGACCACTAATACTTAATGTAATTTATAGATGCGGTTTTCCACAGAGAGTCTAGGACAATATGTCGTTAAGAAGAGTCTACAATCACACGTGTGTCTAGTGAACCTCTAAGATAATTTTACTTCTAAACCAAACCCGTCCAGACCCGCCCCGGACTCTAGGACGTAAAGATCCTTCAAGGCACTCCTACTGTTCCAGACGCCAAGTGTGACCCTACGTTTCACTCTCCGGATGATTCACCGTCTATAAAAGACGGAGAAGGTACAATTAATACTTTCTTTTACTTCGTTTTCACGAGAAGAAATGTCCTTGTACATAATTCTGAAAACTTTTGTTAGTCAGCACCGAGTCCTACTGATGAGAGTTGACCTTTATTCGTTGGTCTCGACGTTATATTCTCGTTCCCGATACAGGTCCTCGTAAGTACTATAACTTAGTGATGAACCGAAAATTTAAAACAAAGTATGTAAAGAAAAGGGAATACTTAATTGAAATTTTTTATTCCAACTGATTTGTCATACCCGGTGACACTCTTTCTTATATACATGTTACCTCAGTCGAAGTTTCTGTTTACCGACAAAGACTTTAAAGTTCGTTTTAATTGAATTCGGATTAAAACGGTGAGAAGGGGGAAAGGTCGTAAAACAACAGGACACACACACACGACAGAGTCAACATAGACTAAGAAACACTGGGATACCTGACATCTGATGGTCGAAGAAGATCGGTACTTTAAAGGGTCCGTTCTTATGACTTTATCCAACGACAAAAGAAGAGGGCCCCTAGAAGAACTAGGACCCTGACTTGAACACAGAGGACTCAACGGACGTAACCGTCCGTCTAAGAAATGGTGACTTAGTGGTCTCTGATAACAATAAAAGTCTTACTAACTTTATGTCCGTTCCGAGACTCAGAGACTAGAAGTAGTAGTACCTATAAGAGTAGTTCTGCATGAAGAAGTAAACTAAATATTTTCCAGATACATTTCGTCTGAAGTCTACTTCAGACCATTAGAAAGAGTGACATTATGAGGTCCGTACTTACTTACCACTGGTCTACTGAGGTGTTTCGTTTCTACCTTTCTTTCATCCGTAAGTACCTCGATATTGGTCACTCATCGCATGCCACGACGACTGAGTCTCTTTACATGACGTTACAGTGTCACTTTATATTTTGTTTTGTCTTTTCTATTTGAGACGTTGTCCGACATAAGAAATAGTCCATAGTGGACCTCAAGTCCGTCGAGGTCTGTATCGCAAGTACCCTTTCACTATGGTCTTCGTTCTCCGTACACTTTAGTTGACCTTCTGTTCGTACTTCAACCTTGTGATAGTGTAAATATACTAATTCTTAAACTTGTCAATTGACTTATTCTTGCGAATCTTATTTACCTTCGTAGACGCCCATTAACCTTTTTGTCCACCAACATAAAAAAAGGGAAACAGAAAAGACTAAGAAAGATTACGATTCACGAAAGATGGAACTACTTGCGGATATAAAGGATAGTATATGTCCTCATTGATTCTTTGTTCTTTCCCTTTCGATCCTCCATTACCTAATTTTCACTTATATATAGTGCCATTAAAATTTCCATTAAAATCTTGGAGAAGAGGAGACCTCTTAGTTCCCCTTTTTCCTTTCAACTCCACGCCGAAGGGACCTCCGGACCACCACTTCTGAGGTGTGAAGGTGACTTACCACGTTCCCGACGGTACGCCACGTTGGTTTTGTTTGTTTCTTTTGGAAAAAAAAAAATTATTCTTTTTTATTTTTCCTTAATCTTTTCATAAGTCCCTTTACCGAACTGTCTTTCGTCAGTATTTTTTATTCATTTCCCCCCTGATAAATTACATATATTTGTTATATGTTGTGTGAGAGACACATCATACCATACCCTTTAGGTCGACTTGGGGGGTGAGGGAAAACACCATGCATCACAACGATCTTCTATTGTCGTCATGGTAGTTCCTTTCTTTCGGATTGTGTGATCTTGTTAACCGTTGTGACTACGTACATACCTTAGAAATGGTAGATTTCTCAGAGATTCTCAAAGAAGCATTGGAAGAAAAGGTAAGGTGTAAATTTAAGATTGATTTTAAACGAGACAAAGTATTTCATAGATTTTACTAACGCGTAGGAAGACAGAGATTCTCCACAAATAGTACCCAAGACGAGATAAAAGAAGAGACCCGACGACCCTGGACGACGAAAGACAGGAGGTACTAGAAGAGGGACTTAGGTAAGTTGTGAGACTGGTACTCTGAAGAACGTAAGAAACAGGAGAATGTGTAAAAACAAACCCTGTAAGTGCAAGACAACGGATAAAACTCACGTTCCGTTTTTATGGATGGAAACTGAACGTACTGTATAGAACGACGAGAATATAGACACACAGACCTAATCTTATATTCCTCAGTTGAGGTCTTGGTAGACGTTGATCCGAAAATTTTTATGAAAAAATACAAAATAATGAAGAAACGAAAGTTTCAAACTCCTCGTTTAACTAACTCGATGAAGATTTTACATAAAAAATCAAAGAGAAATCAGTAAGTTTTTTTAATTCACTTCAGAATTAATAGAAATTTTCAATCCTATAAGGATTACACGTATAGTAAAAGATTACACGTTGTTTATTTTTCACTACCTCTATAATCATCATTGTGTTGTGTCTCTCTTAATAATGGATTTCTTTATCAGATTTAGGGAAACAACCCGTAAGTTGTAAAGTTTTGGTACGAGCGCGATTGGCTCGGAACATTTGAGTGAGTTCGCATGTAAATTGTGAGTTTTAAGGACACCTTAGTATGACAAAGCGTATACACGATCTACGCGTTACTAGACATACCATCCGTCTTATTACTGGAGGGTTTCTACAGATGTAGGATTAGGGATCTTGGACACTTATTTAATCAAATGTATCGTTTCTCCTTAATGACATCGTTTTCCTTAATTCCAACGATCAGTAGACTACAATTCTATCCCTCTGAGAAGACCTAACAGATGTACCTACGTCACATTAGTGTTCCCCAAGAATGTACACCTGTTCCCTCCGTCACAGTCTGACTATTCTACACTATTTCTAAGTTGATCGGTCACAATCGAAACTTCTGTCTTTCTTGGGAGTTCGGTTCCTTACTCCCGTTGGAAAGTTTCTTTCTTTTCCCTTTCTGACGTAAGAGAAATCTCGGTAGTCTTTTCTTACGTCTATGAAACTAAAACCGGATTACCCTGAGTAAAATCTGAAGATTTGAGGTTTTGACATTCTATTTTGTAAACACAAACAAAATTCGTAATTCAAACACCATTATACAATGTCGTCGTAGTCTTTCGATTATAAATAACGAGTGTAAAAAGAAGAGAAATAACCCTTTCTAAAAAGGTGAATAGAGTAGGTTTTTTGAGGGTAAAAGAAGTACTTCAGAAACACGGGGTGAAGTTGACGGAGAAACTAAATTTTATTTTGTCTTGAAGAATAGGTAAAATAAATAAAAATTCTGTTGAACATAGTGATAACCGGAAATTACGAGGTCGAACAGAAAGTTGAATCTTACGTCCCTCGTAACAAAGTATCAAATATTATTGTATTTTAGGACCCTACATGGGAAGGAAGGAAAAAAAGAAGGAAAGAGGGAAGGAAGACGTAAATGACTCACCGATTATTAAATAACTCATAGAGTGCGATTCACGAAATATATGTTTTGGTATCAGGGACAGGAATTTCAATAAATGTTTAAATCACCTCTTTGTTTGTGTATATGTTGATTAGTATTTCGTACTACATAACATCATAATTTTATATTAATACCTGGTCTGTCCAGAGTTAATCACTGACACTAATTATTACTACTTTTGGTTGTAAAAAAGAATTTTAAAGGAACATGGAACTGTTAAATCTGTTACAGATCTTTAGATAAATTTTGTTTTTTAATATTTGATATAATCTCACACATACAACAGTTTTATTACACCTACTAATTAATATAAAAACAACTAATAAAAAATAAACGACTATCCTAAAAAAGAAAATTTCAGATCGACATTACTGAAATTTTGAAATTCTTAGAAGAGTGGTGAAAAGAGTCCACTGAACTATAGTACAACGATCACTGAACCGTCGAATCCCTTTCAAGAACAAGGATCTACCGGTTCTTTCCGTTTAGTACGTTACGGTCTCAAAATTCCCTGAAATCTCTATTTAATTAGTAAAGTAAATCTAGGGTAGAATCGAGTTCGACTTCTGTCTGACCTATCGACTTTGTTGTCTTTAAATAAAGAGTGTCAAGACTTCAGACCTTCCGACTTTAGTAGTCCCCAGTCGTACCAATCCTAGTCCACTCCGAGGAATACGTTTGTGACGGAAGAATGATGTAGAAGTACACCACCTCTCTAGTACGGAGAGTTCAGAAAGAATATTAGAGTAAATACTCCCGGGGTGAGAGTACTGGGTCAATGAGTAGTGTGACCCTAATCCCAAAGTTGTATTCTAAAAACCTTCCTGTGTTTGTAAGTTAGGTGTCGTCCATTAAAAGATTAATATGACTATTACTGTCGTATTCGGGACCTAAGAGTGTCTGGACTCGAATTCGTACAAGAAAAGTGACGAATACATGAGTCATGTCGTGATGTGTAAAATATGCTTTACGGAATATAATAGGAATGTTCTTGGGTCTATTCCATCCATGTTAGTACTAAGGGATACTCTAATTAAACGAGTTCTAAGTCTATGATGGTTCGAAATCTTCTCACTAAACTTGGTTTCGTCCAACCGAGATCTCGTCCGAGAGAATTGTGACGCGATGTGAAGGACACACCGACCCATATAATATTTCGTTATCCTTGAACCAAACTAGTTGTGCAACGTTGGTAGGTACCGACATAGGCACCGACATAGTACTTGTAAATACATTCCGTTCAGTCTTCCTTTCTTATTAATACTATGAAGGTCGTGGACAAAGATATAAAAAAAGAAGGACCATCCTAATATAGGACACAGGAAATTCGGTATAAGATAGGGTGACATCAGTACTGACACCGATGGTCCAACCTGACCTCTAAAAACGGTGTTGGAAGTAGGTCTTTCACGACTTCCAGAAGGACAGAGTCATACTAACGTCTCTTACTTTTACCGTGTGTATCTGTAAAAAAAAATTTTAATCCACTTGTAGACCAGAGGGAAGTAATTACCTACCAAAGGAGTTCGGTCTGTGATGTGAGGTTTTTATTGAAGTAAGGAATACTTTTGACTGAACTCAATGGAGATGGTAAGACACACTAACAGTAACGGTGTGTGACCTTGAGAAGTCCCATCGCTACTTTCTACTAGTCTTATCAAAGACACACTAAATTAGTATTAACTTCGTCGTTGAGACGACAGAGACTGGATTTAGAAGTTAGACTTTTTGGTCCCTTGTCACTACATCTTAACCACTTACCTCTACTCAGCTAAAGGGGTTCTGTAATCTCCCTGTAAAAGGAAAACCTCGGTAAATCGTTCCGACGAATGTCATAGTGTCACGGTCGACGTAGACCCAAAAGATTTGTCGAACCGGTCTTTACCCTTTTTCTCTAAGAATTCACAAAGGCTCACAATTCCTTTACTGAACCCAGTCAAAAATATACATGTTATGTACATCCCTTTAGGTTTAGACCAGAAGTCGACTAAAGACTGGACCCCATTATCTAACCTCTACTTCAACTACTGTCGATGCAAAGGTCACCCGGTCCGTCAAAGACAAAAGACGGAATCGAGGAAAAGAACCGAAATGAAGGTGTACCATTTAAACCAATGGAGCAGTAAATATAGGTGTCAGGAAGATGATCCCTTTACATTTGGATATTTAAAGTGTTGTGGAAATATATTGTGGAAGAAATATTCCACAATGTTTCACTGTCTTCCCGAACCGAGAAGTCTTTACAGGGATTCCTCTCTTTTCAAGTTTCGGACCCCGTTTAGTAAGACTGAAAGTCTAGTAGTTGAAGACACCTATAAGGGGTTCAGGACAGGGGTCATTATTAAATAATTATTTAATTAAGTGAATAAACTTTATTGTACTTTATGAGATTTAGAAACGGACTGGTTTGGGTTAATTAGGGTTGGTAAGGTAAATAGGTAGATATGTAGACAGGAATGTAGTTAATATTAAATACGGAACAAAATAAATTTCAAAAAGAAATACAGGTAGTACGTATATTTAAGACATAAAGTAAAACCGTTATAATGTAATTCTCACGTCTATGAGTAAAGAAACTATCGAAGGAATCTCTTGGAGAGTTCGCCAGTTCTAGTGTTACTTACTACTTTATCGTGATAATACAGACACCATTTTTATTCTTCTTTCAAGCCACCCCCTATCGGTGTCGTAAAACCCATTGGAGTCTTCCCTATGAACCACAACGTTTTAGGTTCATGAGAAAAACTGGATTTGGTATACGACCAAAAGAACTTTAATAACTTCCCAATCTTGAAAAGGGGTGATTGTACGAACCATTTCAGTGTAAAGGGGTATTCTCGTGTTTACACGTTTGTTTTCTGACCAATATCTTTAGATGAACTTTAAGGAATCTCCTGGATGTGTCAACAAAGAATAGAAATTGGATACCCAGTTTACATGGAGACTGTAGATAAACGAAGATCAACCGTACATACCCCTCGAAAAGAAAATCCTAGAAACCTTTCTCTCAAAAGTCTTTGTTTTGTTTTTGACTTTCTCGAAAATAGGAGGTCATCTTGGTTTCACAACCTTTTTAATCTGACTTGAGAACCCTGTTGACTCCTAATTTACTCTTGTAAACACGTTTCGGACATCTTGTTCAGGTCCACGTTTCGTCCGTAAGTCATTTTCCGTCAATACTGGTAGAAAAGGTTTAGTGGACGAGAGAAAACGTACCTCGACCGTAGTTATCGGGTGAATCGGGACACACGGTAGTCATCTCGGTCTTTCATTATATGTCTCCCATTTTCTATCCTCTTCATTTTCACATCGCCCCTATTTAATCCTCAAACCCTAATTGTCTATGTATGCTGATGTTCAGTTTGTCTATCTGCTGTCCTGGATAACATATCGTGTCCCATGATATAAGTTATAGAACATTATTGGATATTACCTTTCCTTAAATTCTTATATATATATATATATTGCATATATATATTGACTTATTAAAACGACGTGCAGACTTTGCTTGTGTAATATTTAATATATGAAGTATTTTTACAAACGTTTTTTCTCCATTTTCATTCGTTTTTGTTTCCCATACCTCACCAGTTCCTCTACCATCTTTTCTTCCGTTTCTGTTTTTTCTTTGATGTCTCTTTTCTTCTTTTTCATACCGAAAAGTGACAGTTATTAGTATTTCCAATGAGGTCCTGGGACCTCTTGTAGTCAACGACCCGGGAAGACAAGTTATGACCCGACAAGGGTAGAGAAGGAGTACAAGATTGAAGATTGTACTCGAAGTCTACTAGACTTTCAAAGAGGTCTAGGTCAACATGTTTTGTATTTTAATTCAAAAAGATCACACAAGATTTATCTATCGGTAACTGTGGCTCATGATCACACCAGATTTGTTTGTCCGTATCTGTGACTCATGACTTGATCAAAGAGAAATTGAGAGATCTTTGGGTAACGTTACATTAATAAGGATCTCTTATTAACAGAATTTTCAGAAATAAAGGAGTGAAAAGTAGTTTCCTACATTCAACGACTTCATAGTTTAGAAAGAACCATTCTGTGACAGTAGACATTTAGTCAGGGAGTCCTGTAACGTTCCTCGTGTGACCACCAAATCAGCGATTCAGCACAGACTGAGAACGTTAGGGTACCTGACATCGGACGGTCTGAGGAGACAAGGACACTAAGAGGTCCGTTCTTATGACCTCACCCAACGGTAAAGGAAGAGGTCCCCTTATAGACCTAAGTCATTAGCTTGGGGTCAGAGGACGTGGCGTCCGTCTAAGAAATAGCTGACTCGATGTTCCCTTCCGGTTCTTTGTGTGAGGACCGACCATTAATTTTCGTGAGACCCTTTGCGGTAGTGGAGAAGTCCTGAATACTTGTAGTGACTTCCGTAATCAAAGAGTGGTTAAAAGATTTATTATAGGAACACCAGACTTTTTCCATTTCGTTGAAGTTTTTCTGATAAATAAATGAAAACGGTACTCTACCAAGGATATTAATCTTTTTAGTTTCCAAAGAATACTCTCACACTTTACTGAAAACGTCAAGAACCTCTTCTAACGTCTTCACTGGTGCAGTTTTCTTTCATTCTCTTACCGAAAGAAGTGGTAGTCCCCTAATCCTACCACTTCCTTTCCACGAGACAAGTTCCTTGAACCCCTCGACATTAATATCTTGGTGAGACTTGACAGGTAAGGAGTCGGGGAGGTAACTTCTGACCTCTTCCTGACAACCACTCTAATCACACCACACCCTGGTCCCCTGTTGAGTCTTCTAAACCCGAAGTCAGAGTGTAGTTTCCAAATCTGTTCTAGATTCGTAGTTGGAAAGAAATCTCAAGACGAACGAGTCGAGAACAACCCCGAACATCTGATGGAGACTCATACAGTCTGGACCGTTATAGGACGGCAAGACCCTAGAAGACGTGACTCTCTACTTGGGCCTGGTTCTCACTACAGTGATGGTATGGTGACTAGTCTCGTCTGACAAGTAGTCCACACGTCTATAGACAAGTTACTTACTTACTGGTAAGTGGGGACTTACCGGAGTATCCATAGATTTTCGTCGAGATATTAAACTGTTTTTTCGACCTCACAGTGTCACCGGAATACCTTTGAGTCGGTCACATCCTGGCATAATCGTTTATCGACCAAAGTACCCCGTCACCCCATTTTACCCACTCACTCGACTAAAAAAAAAAAAAAAAAAACCCTCTGGTAGGACAAAGAGAGTCAGGGAAAGAAAGAGAAAAACCAAAGGTAAACACTAGAGACTCTGAGTTATCTGTATCATGAAACGTCAGAGAGGGTGGGAGAGATGGTCACGAGGGATCACCCTGTTCATTTAGACTAGGATCCTCGAGTCAGTGATGGGTAGGTTTCGGGGTCCGGTTGAGACCCCTTCTCAGTCCTACAACGCACGCGGTGTGTATGTCCGAACCGTGAGTCGGGGGTGGTGCGATGACCCCGGTCCGTCCCTCCAGTGGGGAAGACTATGGACTTCTCGCCACGGAAGATGGAGGACGTGACGCCCATAGTGACGTGTACCGGTCCCGTTACCCTGTTTTCTCTAGTGAGACCGAGAAGTCCGCGGTTCTACTCCTTTTAGTTGCAGTCCCGGGTTTCCTACGTTGACGACCCCTGTTTTCCAATGATGTGTAATTGTTGGTCAGTAATGTCTTTGTAACTCATCCGCGAGTTCCTACCTTTTCTGTTCTCTAGAGAACTGGGATCTACTGTTGAGAAAAAGTCCCTCTGAGACTTCGTGTCCCGAAGTAAGTGGAACAGTCATCGGTTCCGTCCTTCTACTTTACTTGTCGTGACGCGTTGTTTGCAAGTACTTCGTGGAAAATACTCGGTCCGTCCTTCGTTTCGAAACTTGTTCAGTCTGAAATGTAAGGTCACTTTCGGTCTTTGTGCGTGTGTTTATGTAATTGTTCTGTCAGGAGCCAGTAATAGTCTCTATAATATTTGTTTTAATTAACTAATTATCACCGACTTTTCCCTAAAAGTAACATACTAACCCTCTCCGGAGAACTTGATTCACTATTAGTCCGACTTTTAATTACCGTTCCTTTTCGGCCGGTTTCAAGATCCCTTCTTCTAAACTCCATCTCCTCGTTGACTCCCTTTCTGGGAAAATTTCGTTCTTGATCGATCGACACAGACTCTTTGCTTCTCGTCTACCGTCCCTAAGTCACTCACTCCCTCTCCCAACACACACTACTCTAAGACTCGTCTGGTACAATCCGACACATTGACCTACAGTAAGGTTCACACTACTATTTGATAGTCTTCAAAAAGTCTTCTCACCATACTAGATTGCATCAAAATTATTCTAGTGTCATCATCAAGACGACTCTTCCCTAAAATATCCTCGTTCTCATCTTCGTCTTTAATCGTTCGTCCGATTATTTTAAGTTCTTTCTTTCTTGTTACCGAACCGATCCCACTCGGGTCTCCTTTTTATTTCAAAATCCTTTCTAAAACCTTCGTCCAGAGCTCTTATATGGATACCTAACCGTACACTCCCTTTCTGCCGTCGACTCAAGATCATAGGATCAATCACCGACCCTACCCTTCTTTGTATAAATCTACACTACGATTAGTTCGTGATCAACCTATAACCCTCAAACCCTACGGAAAGTCTATGGGATCATCTACCGTTCATCTATCAAACTCATATCTCAGATCCCCCTTTTTAGTCAGGAATGTGCAATTAAACCCTTTATAACCGTATAAACAAAACTTGTGACACAGGACAAGTCAGGTTGACGAAGGTAGGGTTTAGTTGTATTTGATTCATGCCATTCACGACTTCTATTTCTCTGGTTTTTCGGACATTAGGGTCTCCTCCACCGTCTGGTTTCGTCCGTACTAACAATTTTACGTTACCATTTTGCCTCCTTCCATGTCCATGTTCCCTTCCATATAATACCTCGTTTATCAATAAGGACCTTATCAGTACCTGTCACCTCTCTTCTCCACTAGACTCTCTGTCAGTAAACTATCTTTGTTAAAAGAATACTTAGAGAAGAAAATTTTATTCTAGAAAAAGTCTCTTGTATCTTTCATCTACCCTAAACAAGGACTTCACAATGCCTGTTTTCTTTTAAGGTAAAACTTACCAACAAACTAGAACCTCTTCCGTCATTAGTGAGACCCTGAATAAAAGGAGACATTTTCCTCTTCTAACTCAAGTCACGTCAAAATACGGAGTCTCTCTACTATTCTATCCTTTAATACCAGTCGTTCAATAAAAAACGATATATAAATTTTCGATATAATATAATGGTCTGTATAAAGTTATATCATTTACCGAATTATATATCTATATATGTGAATATTTTTATATACATACAAAAATCATCTTTGTTTTATAAATCGAAACTATTTAACTATATAAATATTTTATTTAACGGAATACGGTTAACAGTTTTTAAAGTTTAAGAATCAACTGTATTTTTACAATCGTGGAATTACTCGTGTTCTAGATTAACAACTTTTTCTCCCTTTTTCTTTTTGTTTTATTAGTAACGGTTCAATTATGTCAAAGTATCTGTTTTATAAAATTTGGTACTTATATAACCCCCATGTTACTCTTTTTTCGTATAAACTATCCACATCAAAATGTCAAACTCTCTAAAAGGAAAAGAAGTAGAAAATTTCGATATGATTTATAAACTGAAGAGACAGTGAATAAAGTGAGAAACACTTTAATTTTTTTAAACAAAAGACCCTTAATTAAAGAAGTAGCATACTTTGTTACGTTGAAGAGAGTTCCGTGGGACGTTAAATGGTCTTATTGAAACCGATGTCTCAGGACCTTACAGGAAGTGAAATAAGTAAAATGTCCCAACTTGTCAAATAAGAGTCTCTCAGTAAATAATTGGAGCTTCGTCTAGTTAAAATTCTTGTTATGAAACGTAAAGACCATCATAAATAAAGGTCCTAACATAAAATTTTTTAGATAAATCATCATACGTATGACTGAAGTAGTTCACCTATATTCGTCTCTGATACAAAAACATTTTACCCACTGGTACTCTGTTAAGACCACCCCTCCCCCTTGGGTACACAGATGGGAACCCGTGTTTCTATCGATTACGTTTCCGATTCAGGTATAAATCCCCCAGTTGTTTCGTACTTGTGATTTTAAAAGAATATTATTTATGAACCTAAAAAACTATGTATGTAAAAATTTCATACCTTTATTTATAGAATTCTTAGTAGTCTTGAAACAATCTGAAGAAATTCACTACTTCTAAGGAAATAACAAAACAAAACTCAATGAATTTACTCCTCCATGGTACAAGAAAAACAATGAATCTCACAAGTTTCAAAAAGTATACACATACGAGTCAGTACAGACTAGGAAACACTGGGGGACGTGACATCGGGTGGTCCGAGGAGACGGGTACCTTAATAGGTCCGTTCTTATGTCCTCACCTAGAAGGGCTGGGTCCCTAATTTGGGCAGAGGACGTAACCGTCCACCTAAGAAATGGGGACTCGGTGGACCCTTCGGGACTCCAAAAGTAAACTGAGATTTACCGTACCACTAGGTCTAATGTACGGTGACAACCGGAGGAAAAAGAACTGACCCAACCCTAGTCCCAACAAACATTACGACTCCTCAACTAGTGGAAATCAGTCCAACCTGTATTACGAATCCACAATATAGGTGACATACTAAAAAGGTACAGACAGACTCCAGTACCTCCTGTTTGGTTTTTAGAAGTCCCCTTCTTATAACAGGGTCTCACTAGTAGACAACTAGATTAGACTCACCTCAATGGTCCTTTAACCCTACATATTCTCCTCAGACTATGATTTATCCTTTACACAACGTCATTACGAGATTTGTTTCTTTGCCTACTTTCTTTTTAGTCAGGTAGAGAGTCCACTTCAAAACAGACCAGGAGTAAGTACTCGAAGGGTTCCTGAGACCAAACGTCCTGAACCCAACTTCCCTGAGACCACCTCCATACAGAAGGACTAAATAAGACCTAAGTCAATAGACGCAAGACCCCAAGACAGTTAGTATTACTCTAACCCTAAGAAGACCCCTAGTTTACTAAACGGGGGTTTAAGTTCTTTTATATGTCTATTTTCAGTCTTCTGTTGATACCGAAATTTTTAGGATTCAGTGATAAATTATAAAAACTTTAAAAGGGACCGATAGAATAGGTGACGGTAGTATCAAGGATTGAAGGGTCCCGACAGTTGGTTACAACAGTTACATACAACTTTGTATTGGACAAGTCAGTTTTTACGAATCCCATCTTTAAGAATCCTCAAACGTACAAATTTCTTTTACTCAAGTAAAAGAAGGACTAGTATGAAATACAATTTTATAATCAAGTCAAGTCAAGTCAAGTCAAGTCAGCGAGTCAGCACAGGCTGAGAAACGCTGGGGTACTTAGCGTCGTGAGGTCCGGAGGGACAGGTAGTGGTAGAGGGCCTCAAGTGAGTCTGAGTGCAGGTAGCTCAGGCACTACGGTAGGTCGGTAGAGTAGGAGACAGCAGGGGAAGAGGAGGACGGGGGTTAGGGAGGGTCGTAGTCTCAGAAAAGGTCACTCAGTTGAGAAGCGTACTCCACCGGTTTCATGACCTCGAAGTCGAAATCGTAGTAAGGAAGGTTTCTTTAGGGTCCCGACTAGAGGAAGTCTTACCTGACCAACCTAGAGAAACGTCAGGTTCCCTGAGAGTTCTCAGAAGAGGTTGTGGTGTCAAGTTTACGTAGTTAAGAAGCTGCGAGTCGGAAGAAGTGTCAGGTTAAGAGTGTAGGTATGCACTGGTGTCCTTTTTGGTATCGGAACTGATCTGTCTGAAATCAACCGTTTCATTACAGAGACGAAAACTTATACGATAGATCCAACCAGTATTGAAAGGAAGGTTCCTCATTCGCAGAAAATTAAAGTACCGACGTCAATGGTAGACGTCACTAAAACCTCGGGGGGTTTTTATTTATAATCACCATTGTAATTCTCAACGGTTGAGGAAGAATTTTATCACGTTCTTCGGTAAAGGATACGATCAGTCACTACAAACTTATGACGGACTATATTTTAAACGGAAACCGGGTTAAAACTAGTGGGTTAAGTTTTTTAATACATATTACCTCATTTCAGGTCGTTCATTTTTTGATTTTCAATTACACCAATTTAAAAGTCCTAATTATTACTTTTTAATTATAACAGTTTTGGGTTATCAAAACTATTATGACTATCGATTTTGACAGTTGTCTCCTTTACATAAATTTACTAACAAAAGGGACGACTATGAAGGATAAATTCAGGGACTGGATTTTTGTTATTATAAACCTACTTTAAATAAAAAATATATTTTACACATTGTGTAAAGACAAGATTGTTAAATTTACTGAAATAATACTGATAATGAAGTTCCTGCACATACCATTCCCGAGGTCCGATGATGTAAATTTTTTTCAAAACCCAGTCGTAAACCGTCCAAAAGTCTTAAGTGAAAAGAACAAGAGTTCCGTCAACCGAAATCTTTGAACAGGGACGGAAGCTAAGATAACGAAGTCTAGAAGACCTCCGACACTCTGGTCTATTGGTTCGACTAATTTATATGAACTTATTCATCATGAACACACAATACGAACACATGAACGTAATACGAGCACTTGTTCATCCGAATCTCTAACGATGACCCTTAAGGAGAGCGTCTACTCTTCCGGTCGATGGAACAGGAAATATAATAAAATGAAGACCAAATGGACAGGACAAGGTCTACTACCTGGAGTGGGGTCCGGACGGACGGGTTATGAAGTATATGAAGTCATCCACACCACATACGTCCCCACTCCGGTCCTCAAGACCTGTCCTAGAGTCAACTTTAAGACCGACAGCATTAGGACGACACACTGTGAGCCGTTCAATGAACTGGAGGGTTCGGAATCAAAGTAGTTGATCTTTTACTCTTACTTTTCTTTGTGAGAGGACTCAATAACACTCCTATTTTGCTCCACACACCATACTATTATCGATTATAAATACCTCGTAAATAATACACGGTCCATGTGTCAATCGTGAGTATTTACCATCGAGGAAGTGTGTATGGACCGAAACACGGGAATGGTCAACCTGAAATGTGTTAATTAGGTGACTTTAGGAGTGTGATGAAAAAAGTTTACGGTATCTTTTATTGTTCTTCCTTCTTTCCTTACATAGTCTTTCTGAGATGACACATGTCAGTGCCCCACTCTTTAAAATGAATATAACATAGTAGATTAGTAGAGTCATCGGGAAACTTTATCCTGGATAATAGAGGTAACATATCTACTCTTTTTGTTTCCAGTTCTCTCCGACAAAATATGTGAAAAATGTACTATTGTCTCTTTCGTCGGTATATTCATCTTGTTTATATTATTGTTAACTCTTGAATTAAGATATTCTCATTTAATGTTTAGACTGTAATTATTAGATCAATTAAGAGTAAATAATCGTTCAGTAGTTGGTGTAAAAGAAAATATTTCAATTTTATTATTCTTACATTTTGTAAACAAGTGTATAAATTTTATCTCTATAGTTTAAGTAAAATAAAACGAATTGTATCTACAAGAGTATCCAGGAACGTACTCATTTTCCGATTTAATGAAACAAAGTCAGTATTATGTATAACTCCGAACGAAAACGACGGTTTTGACAAGAGACCAAATCTTTTAAAGGGGATCCAGTAAATCTTCATAAGGGTCTTTTCTACTTTTACGGTTTTTGGACCAGTTTTTTATAAAAAAAGTTCGTAACGTGGTTCATACCTTCCTTAGACCCTTGGTTCTCACATATAAATAGACCAGTGTTCCTCTTGTCTCCAATAGACTTACGGAGGTTGAGTCACAAACAGTGACAGTATCGACTGTTAAAGGGGAAATAAGAGAACGATTCACCAGTTAGTAGGCGGGAAAGAGAATAAAAGTTAAAATAATGAATGTTAGTCCTGTTTTCCGTGAACTCTTTTTAAAGAAAACCCCCTAGGTGGAAAAGTTTCCTTCTACGTTTAATTACATCATTTAGACATTAAGAGAAAGGTAGAAATTTTTCTTTATTGTAAGTCCGTAACGAGACGCGACAGTGGAACTCAGTCTTTTATTGAGGTAGACCAAATAAATCAAAAACTATCGAGTGTGAAGTTTCTTTCCGTTCCCAATATAGGCGACTGTTAACACGTTCGGACATGTTCAATTTTTTATTTTAGAAAGGGCTGGGGACGTCACTAGTCATACATATAGGACTTCGTGGTCTCTAGACTACTGCAGACAACACCAGACGACCGAGGGTTGTCTGAACTCAGGCGTCCGAACTGAGTCCTTTTTCTTAGGGTGATCGAAGTTCGCTTTAACACGGGTTCATTTCTAATTATTATTTTTATGTACCTTAACCCGAGGTCACAATGAAGACCAGAATTTTAAGACACACACAGAGACAATACTAACGTGTACGTGTGTGGATACCCATAAAACTGCAGTAGTAGGTTTGAGTTACGTTAGAAAATCTAAAGGAACATCGAGATTGTGTGGTAAATTTGGAAGTCCGTTCTCAGACCGTTGTTGAACCGTATGCGTTGACCAAATTGAAAGATGAGTATGGGTACACCTGAGGGGTTCCAGTCTAAACCAAGAATTAAGCACCTCTTCATTCTCTCCCGACCATATAAAATACGTAATAGTAAAGTTTCTCTACTCCGAAAACTAATCTTCATAATTCACGGTTACAAATTAAAGTGGATATTAAATGTAAGATGGATGAAAGTTTTATTGGGGTCATATAAAGATCGAGACGGAACCAATACGTTGACGACAGACGAAACCTACGGGGTAGACGTTATGTCACTATTATTATGAACGGTGGATGCAGTAAAGTGTCACCACAGAATTTTGATTACTTATCTCCAGACGCACTCGGGCTAAAGAAACTTTATGTTGTCGAAATATCGAATGTTTAATAAAAGTTGCTCCGACTTTCAATGTGTGTTCTATATCAAGATGTTTTTTAACATTTAATATATTAATTTTAACCAAATTTTTAGTCACATCATATATAGTGTACTTATGTACATGTGTTTTTCCTTATGTGGGTTTAACGATTTTTTGAATATTAATATATAAAGATATCTTTTCGAATCTTTTATTAAATTACTTATAAGATACGTTTAATTATAACTGCTATCGATAATCGTAACACCATAACACCCGTTAAAATAAAAGAAGATATATCCAAAGAAGATATAAGGTTCAAAGGATTTTTACCTCACTTTCACAATCAACACGTCAGTACAGACTGAGAAACACTGGGTATCTGAGATCGGGCGGTCCGAGGATACAAGTATCTTAAGAGGTCCGTTCTTATGACCTCACCCATCGACAAGGGAAGAGGTCTCGTAGAAGGATCGGGTCTCTAACTTGGACCCAGAAGACGTAACTTCCGTCAGAAGTGGTAGACTCGGGGGTCCCTTCGGGATTTCACTTATATATCAAACAAGTTTGAGTTCTTTTATTAGACTTTATAGAAACAATTCTTATTGACCTGTACTATCTTACGTTTATAGTCTCGAAAATTCTGTTTATAAGGAAATTGAAGAATTTCTCACTCATACCCAACCTGTAATTACTGTATTTCCGATCAGGATATCCTGAACCCAAAATTGGGTCGAATATTACCCTTCGAGTCTTTTTTTGGATAGTAAATTCCTTTTATAAGTTTCAGAAACAAGTACACACGTAGGTCAAAAAGAAAAATAGGTGTTCAAACATACCACACAGTCGTCAATTTGGCTCGGAATAGATAAATTGAGCGTGTGATAACTTACAAGTATTTAAATTATACAAGTTTTTCATGTTTTCCCGTTAATACTATCCATTCAATAGGGATGAGGGGTAGTGCGGACAGTGTGTCCTAAAGAAACCTAAGATGATTATACGAACACACACAATCAGTGAGTCAGTACAGGCTGAGAAAGGTTGAGGTACCTGATATCGGGCGGTCCGAGGAGACAGGTACCTTAGAAGGTCCTTTCGTATGACCTCACCCATCGGTAAGGGAAGAGGTCCCCTAGAAGGGTTGGGTACCTAGTTTGGGTCCAGAGGACGTAAGTTCCGTCTGAAAAATGGTAGACTCGATGGTCCCTTCGGGAGTGATTATACGACGGTCGAGAAAAATAGTGGTCCCGAAGAGTGTACGACGAAGTGGAAAGACCTTACAGTGAGTGTAAGAAAGTAGTCCGAGTAAGGATGTTTATACAATCCATAATCAAACCAAGAGTGGAGAAGGTGTTTAACATAGGACTAGAAATCTGGTTCAAACTACCGGAGAGTAGACGAGGGGGTTGTACCTACCGAGAGGTTCAAATGAGGTTTCTCGTGAGAACAGAGTGGATACCAGAGACCATACTTTCGGTAAACTTCCGTCCCTGGAGACATGGACCGAATGTGTCATTCAAGTTGTCGATAAGGACAGATGACCTAAACCCTTCTCTCTCTTTCTGAAGAAAAACGGTAACAGTAGTACGGACACAAAAAGAGGGTATTTTCTTGACCATTTCTCCCCATCTTTAAAATTCGAAATAATATACCTTTAAAATTAAATTGAACAACGTTATAAATAAATCAATCTAAACAATAAGTATTTTTTTATGGGACCGAACCAGAATCTCTTTATTGATATATGTGTCTCCTTAAAATTTTAATTTTTTTTTTCTTTTATAAAAAAGGGGAGAGACTAATAACAATTCCGAGTTTTCGTCCGTAAAACAATCAAGATGTACAATGTAGTTTCTATTGTACTAAACACACAGAAGAAACTTTTTATAGGATGTAGACATTCAGTAATCGAAAACAGACCGAGAGAACAATATAACCTACTTTAGGAACTTACACGACAGAGGTAAAAAGATTGACATCTTACCCGGATTTAAATGAGAGGTATCACTTCTATTATAATCTTTTTTTAAGTATGACCTTATATCTGTAATCAACCGATAATTAATTTTACCTCTTTTTAATGTAAGTGTAATCTCAGAAAACAGTGTCATGAGAGAAATTGTTTCCTTAATATCGGAAGAAAAAGAATATACAAGTTGATCGAGAAAGATGTATATCTGAAAGTGTGAAAGGAAGAAGATAAGGGTCGATTTTACAATCTTGACGACTTTTCGGTATACTGACTTTCCACCGAGGAATTGGTGGGTGTTCTTCTCCCTTTTCTGTAATTTATGTGTAAGGAGTGAGGGATTGAAAAGGTATAGTGTTGAGACTTTGGTGAACACCTGTCTGTATAAGTATTTTACTCATGTAATCCTGTTTCACCAATGAATTCGGTCAGACAAAGGTGGAGATATTCAGACACACAGATAGAGATTTCCTTAGAACTAAAAAGGGTAAGAGACATGTAACGATTATTACTCATCCTCGACCCCACCCCCGGTTTTGGTCTAGTCTTCTAACTTTTCCGTCAAGGTCCTTTTTACTGAGGAAAACGACTATCACTGAGAAGGACTCTTTTCTCTTCAACTCTCCCACTAAGACCCGTCTCCCGACTTCACTACCCGGGGGCCACCCACATGGTTCAACTCCCTCTCCAACCATTTAGACCCTTAATTTCTCCAATGAGTTTACGAAAAGAACCAATTAAAAAGAAAATAAGTTAACAGTGTTTATACAATAACAGAACCTTAATCCAAACGGTGGGGTACTCTCTCCGTGTGTGTTTTGTTTCTGGTGTTTGAGAATAAACTCCCTCTGTGTATTTGACATAGGATTTGGTAATAGTAAAGGATCTTTAAATAAAGAGGTTAGTTTTTTTTTCGATGTGAGAGTATGAAGAAGGAGAAGAAAAAAAAAAAAAAAGTTTTTGTTCTTAGATTGTTGTTTACGGATGTGTCGGATACTTAGGTTCGGGTCGGTGGGACGTATTACACTCTCTACTTCTGGATTAACTCCAACAAAGTAGTTCAATGGGTGATAGGTATGTCGCACAGGGTACAATCAAGTCCGTGAATCTTTATATGTGTGTGGGATTACGAACGGATGAGACTAGGTAGGTGTCATTCGGAGACCAATCGGTTCTATCTGTTCAAACCCATTTTTTCCTCTTATAATAAGCTTTCCGGTTCTAGGTGTAAACCTGTGTCCCTATCACGTCAGTACATCTCCTCACTAAGGTTCCAGTCCGTCACGTCGGTGATAATTATTATTTCCTACATAATACTTTACTAATAATATAAAAGGTACTAAAGCCGATATACTAAGTCTAGGACATTATCAAATTTATTCATCACTATTTACCCGGAAACCACTGGATTTCACTCAGAATGAGACTCTTCTTTCTACGAGGCATAAATTTTAAGTGAGTTCTTCCGTCTACTGACTTATAACTCTCGGTGACTCGTATCCGTAGGGACATTGTCTCGTCGGACCCTTAAGTCCTGTTTAAGATGTGTATGAAGACGATATTTCTTCTTTTCCCTTTCATTTTTGAAAAAAAAAAAGATAATCTTCACTTTTTAGTGAAAATCATACATAAAGAGTTAGTTGGTAGACGTTTTCATAGTTTTGTTTGGTTAGAGTCAAACGTTAATCAAGACTCTACACTCATTTTGTATTTAAGTTGGTCTTTCACCAGACAAATCGAGTACTGTACCTGATCTTAAGACCCACTTACTTTAGACCTTCACGGTACACGTTTAAGTGATTCGGAAGTCCCTGTTCGGAGAGTCTGAACTGGAGTAAGATCGGGATCTTGAACCTGATACTTACCAAAGGGGGAGTGGAGAACTACGACTGGCGGACACAATGATACTAGGGTCAATCCCTTAAGTGAAGAGTAACGACATAAAGACTGGAATGAAAGGTGAATGTGGAAGGACGAGATGCTTGGTCTTCGACTACAGTTTAGAATAATTGAAACAGTTTCATAACCGTTTCCGATTTTAAGAAGATCCACTAATTTTTTTTTTTTTCAATCTTACACTTAACTTTCTTCCCGTCCCAGATTCTTGCTTTAATCTAGGTTACTGATAGGTACGGGGACACCCAATCTTTAAGGATTTGGAACCATATCTGACAACTTCACAACTGGAGTTTTCCGTTTGTTTCTAAACAAATACTTGAGACTAAAAAAAAATTACAGTGGACCATCAACCACTTTCAAAGGTCTTTATGGAAAGTTCTATGTATGATAGATGTTGGAAGGGTTTGATCTGACTTCGGGTTCGTAGAATCAACGGTTTTAGGAAACTAACAAAAAGATTAGACACCCTTTCTTTTCCACAGACGAACAATAAGACGAGGGAGAAAGAGTTGTATATCCTCTTAATTTAAAGGGTTGGAAGGAACATCATTTGACACCTAGGCATAAAGACTCAAGGAAGTTAAAGAAAGAAAGAAAAACGAGATAAGGGAGAGAGGAGAGGGAAGGAGAAAAGGATAGAAGGAAGAAAGGGAAGAAGGATGGAAGAACGGTGATAAACTTAGTGACTATCTTTTCCCTACTCTTAACATTACAAGACATACGTCCAGTCCTTCGTTGTCAATCTTGACCTGTACCTTGTTGTCTGACCAAGGTTTATCCTTTTCCTCATGTAGTTCCGACATATAACAGTGGGACGAATAAATTGAATATACGTCTCATGTAGTACTCTTTGCGACCCGACCTTCTTTGTGTTCGACCTTAGTTCTAACGACCCTCTTTATAGTTAGTGGAGTCTATACGTCTACTGTGGTGGGAATACCGTCTTTCACTTCTCCTCGATTTTTCGAAGAACTACTTTCACTTTCTCCTCTCACTTTTTCAACCGAATTTCGAGTTGTAAGTCTTTTACATCTAGTACCGTAGGCCAGGGTAGTGAAGTACCCTTTATCTACCCCTTTGTCACCTTTGTCACAGTCCGAAATTAAACCCCCCGAGGTTTTAGTGACGTCTACCACTGACGTCGGAACTTTAATTTTCTGCGAATGAGGAACCTTCTTTTCAATACTGGTTGGATCTATCGTATAAGTTTTCATCTCTGTAATGAAACGACTGATTCCAGACAGATCAGTTTCGATACCAAAAAGGACACCAGTGCATACCTACACTCTCAACCTGACACTTCTTTCGGTTCACGGTTTCTTAACTACGAAAACTTGACACCACAACCTCTTCTGAGAACTCTCAGGGAACCTGACGTTCCTCTAGGTTGGTCAGGTAAGACTTCCTCTAGTCGGGACCCTAAAGAAACCTTCCTTACTACGATTTCGACTTTGAGGTCATGAAACCGGTGGAGTACGCTTCTCAACTGAGTGACCTTTTCTGGGACTACGACCCTCCCTAACCCCCGTCCTCCTCTTCCCCTGCTGTCTCCTACTCTACCGACCTACCGTAGTGTCTGAGCTACCTGTACTCAGACTCACTTGAGGCCCTCTACCACTACCTGTCCCTCCGGACCTCACGACGCTAAGTACCCCAGCGTTTCTCAGCCTGTGCTGACTCGCTGACTTGACTTGACTTGACTTGACTTAGTATACCCTAAAAAGAATAGTTTTGTAATAAAGTTTATGTTATATAGTCAATTAAGATCGTATGAGAATCCTCTATTTTAATGGTGTCTGATACTTTCTTCGTAACTAAATCTCTGAAAGGGTTGTAGTACGTTAAATGTTACCATTCTGTCTAACCTCTCCTTCACAAGACTCAAGTAAAGGTCACCAACGTACGGATACACACACATAAACAAACAAAACATTTTACACTCTTTAAGAAGAACATTATTCACCCCTTACTTTTCCTATTATAATTCTTCCCTTCATAACCCATACTAGGGGGTGGGTGGTCGATAACGATTGTAAAGGATAAAAGAAACGTCAGAATAGATCTATGTATATATTGCGTATAAAATATAATACGTATATATTTTCGACCGTGATACAGTGAGTATGATAAAACCCAAGAAAAAGTGAATTGTGATATTCTTTTTGTCAAGAGAAACAGTAATTTTGAAAAGTGTTTACATCACAAATTGCCGATGTATTACAAAATTGTATACGGAACTACTATTACTTTAAGTAGAGAAAGGACAAGAATTTGTACACCTGACAGTAATTTAAAAACCAAGAATATTGTGACGACTTTATAGAGATATGTTTTTGGTAAATACATTAAATCTAAAAGACTCCTATCTAAGAATCATTACCTTAATGTCTTTTTCTTTTTTATACGTACAATAGAAAGGGTTTACTCGATGAAGGAGACTAAGAACTTTAATAGTGTGTCAGCCATTTGTTATTGTTGTTATTGTGTGATCAAGTCTTTATGTCCGTGTCCGAAATTCCCTTGTTGACAAAGGTCGAAGGAAGACCTTGCCCGACAATTTTCACGACCAAGTCCCTACTACCCGGGACTCACAAAGAATAGTCGGGATTATAAACCGGTGTCACGACATAAAGGTTTCTTGACATTAACCTTAAATAACACAGATTCGGAGTGTCGTGGAGACACGAGATTCACCCCAACAATAAAGAGTCCCTCCCTCCTTGTGGTTTGTTATATAGGTGACATGAGACGGGACCCGGAAAGTCTACATGAGTGTGTTCACGTCACGTGTGACCTTTTCTTAGTCCCATTGATCGACCTACAAAGAGACAGAACCTAGTTTTTGTTGGTCCGGTTCTATTTTCTGGTGTAAACCCCAGTTTACCCGCATAAAGACGACAAATTGTAAGGTGTTACCCTCTCTCTTACTCAAATTTTCTCCTCTCCTGTGAAGAGAAACGTCGTCTCGATCTAACAAATTTACCAAATTTAACTGTCTCTTGTTTCAGTGTTTTGTGAGGAAGAACAGGATGTAACTATTTTTAGACGTGAAAACAGAGACAGTAAAAGGACAGGAAACATTACCATCCTTTACTTTTATAATGATAGAGAGAATCGTAAACCCTCAGTTATATTATATATTAAATCTCCTTTAGATTTATATAGTTTATTATATCAACCAACGACCTAGTGAACCCTTTAGTTACCCAAAGACTCACTCCAATTAAGAAACGAGTTTTTATAAATACTGGATTTATTCTCACTCGTAGTGACGAACTAAATAAACTTTTTTATTTATTTAGACCTTGACATCTTCTTCTTGGAACTTTCTGTGCGAACAAATATTTGTTCGGTTACTAGTACAGTTTTACATCAATACTAAAACTTTTAATCTTTTAAGAGACGATAATAAGAGTTAAATAAATAATTCTAAACGTATAGACTGTGATTCCTTAGATACAAAAGACCCTTCCGGAGGATTTAGATTTACACATAGTTACTGTACATTTCTATAAAAGGAGTCAAGTCCCACTTGAAATTTCTTCTAAATTAATTCAACCTTCTTATTAAAAACTTTAATTAGAGAGTAAAAGAGACACACTCATATAGAGAAACAAATTTCTTTCGATCCTTTAACACAATTACCGTAGGGTGAAGTCATAAGAACGGACCTCTTAGGGTCCCTGTCTTCTCGGATCACCCGACGGCAGATACCCCAGCGTGTCTCAGCCTGTACTGACTTCGCTGAATCGTCGACTTCGTTATTTTAATTTTTATTAATGATATATTGTCTGAATATTTCTTTTATTTGAAACTTCAGATAAAATTAAACAAAAGGTAAGTAAAAATAAAAATACATCTAGGTTAATAAGGGGACTGTTTATACAATTTATCTTACACAGAAATATCGAGTAATTTTAGTACAATATGGTTCTTCGGAATGTGAATAATCTATTACCGTTTCCGAAAGTTGACCACAGAGAACCGGTCTTTCTAACAGAAAGCCCGGTTAGTCGGTGAGTCATGTCTTCCATTGAATAAGACCATTCTAACCGTTTCCAACATACAATCGAAATTCTTGAAATAGTACGATAACAAAAGATCGTCGTCCCTTATGCAGGGATAAGAGGAGTCTTTTCTGGTTTAAAGGTGAACATGTATACCGAAAGGAAAGGATGACAGTGGGCCTTGATCGAGTGTTCGTGCTAAGGATGACCGATGTCACGGTTTTTTTTGTCGTAAACGTAAAGAAAGTCTTCCCCTGGAAATTGTTTTATAGAGAAAATCTCAGAAATTACACCAAAAAAAAAAAAGTACCTTTGACGAACATCTCAACGAAAATAAAAAACATTATATTTAAATAAATAAAATTAACCTTCGATTAATGAAATGTTATAACATTACCAAAACGGTATGTAACTGAACTTAGGTGGCACCCTCATGTGTACAAGGGGTAGAACTTGGGGAGAGGGCGGAGGGAGGGGTAGGATAGGGAGACCCAGTAGGGTCACGTGGTCGGGGTTCGTAGGACAGAGTACGTAGCTTGGACCTGACCACTAAGCGAAGTGTATACTATTATATGTACACAGTCACGGTAAGAGGGTTTAGTAGGGTGGGAGCGGGAGACGGTCTCAGGTTTTCCGACAAGATATGTAGACACAGAGAAAACGACAGAACGTATGTCCCGGTAGCAATGGTAGGAACATTTAAGGTATATATTCGTAATCATTTGACAAAGGTTCTATGGCCCTAAGTCGGTTTAATGACACCTGTGTTTGACGGAGGAAATGAACTTAGACTGTCTCGTTCAAAGTCCAGACCCCAACCTAAAACTACCTGTTCATCCTTGACTCATCCATATTCACACATCCACCCACGCCCAATTGTAATTCCTCCCCCACCCCCCAGGTCTCCTAGAACCCCGGACTTCCATTTCCGGTCCCGACTCCCCCGATACTCCCCGACAACAGACTAACTGATACCTGATGTCCCACCCCCCGTTCCCTTGTGGACTGTTGAGTGTTACTTACGAAATCAAGACTTACTCGAAACTAAGACCAGACTCCCTCGACCTGGACCAAACAACCGTTACCTACCAGTTATAAATGATGGTTACTTTCACGACAAAATATTTTCAAACGATTTTACTCCTTTCTCATTTTGACCCAGGGTCCCGAGAAGTGGTTGAACATAATACAGGAAGGTTGACAACTGTCATGAGTGACAAAGATTAGGTGTAAAGAAAAAGTCATCATCACATATAAATTTACTCTTGAAATAATAGACGACAGAATTTAAATTATGTTATGTAGATACTATAACTAATCGTAAGAGACGAGTAAATTATGAACAAAATATCAATAAAACTCCTGCAGGGTACAATAAAAAATGAGAGTTTTTACAGTTTGGGCACTGATTAGGAGTTCTTCATAAACAACTTGTTTTAATGTATGTATTTGAAGAAAGGGGAAGATTACACTATTTTCGTTCAAGAATTGAAATCTTTCAGATGAGGTATCCTCCACTCACCCTCCGTCCGAGTTTTCTGTCGTCTTTGGTTGTGTTGTAACATTTTGTTGATAGGAGGTTCATTTTTTATTTATTTTTAGATGAGGTAGACGGACGAAAACCACATAACACTCAAACAGAAGGTATTTAGTACCTCTGTAAAATCTACTAAAACTCACTAAGTCACCAAAAGACTAATACTTAGATAAATAAATATTAACGAATCGTTTTCAATTAATTATTAATCTATAGAGGAACGAGGTCCATCACATCCCAGTTTATGTGGAAACCACTTTCTCTTTGAAGTTTACGTTAAACATATAAATTGGAACAATTCCTCATGTTATATTATAAAAAGGAGATCATGACATTGAAGTATACTATGTAAGTAAAGGAGTAAAATATACTTTACTTAATAAAGAATGATGAGGAGGTGAAATCATTCGAATAAACACGAATCCACGAAGGAGTCACCCTGAGAGAGTATGGGTACATGTACATTAACTCAGGTCATATTCCTCTCGTTTGTTAAGAACTACATTAAAGATCCCCAAAGGAACACGTCCCCTAATTATTTCCTTCCCCATCAAATTCCTGTCTGGGAACCAGGGAGAATCTAAAGATCTTCAATAAAAAGTCCGACGACAAATAATGAAACGAATGAGTTCAATTAATATCAAGAGGAGGATACAGATAGACCTATCTGGGTTCAAAAATATTCCCGACCAGGTACGTGTGAACTGACCATCTCCTTTCTTTCGTAGGAAAAATAATGGTGGTCACGAACAGAACACTCTCTATCCTTTGAGCTTCAATTTGAACTTTAGACATGGAAGTGTAACCAGTGAAACAATTAGACGGGCTTAAAACTCCAAGCTAGACGGAATTACGAGTGGTAATTAAGTCGGGTAGTCAATTGGTATTCGGGAAATTATTATCGGGTGTCCTTAAGGGACCATCTGTGTTGAAAGACTGAACAAACCTTTAATATGTTCCGGAGGTGTATCTTTACCAACCCTGACAGTTGTCTGTACGAGAAAAATGGATCAAACACCTCTTTTTTCCGCCGAAGACACGGTCATATCTTGTCAGAAACGAAGGTAAAGTCGACATAGTCTCCTAGAGTTAGGACCGACGTGTAAACAGTGGACCCCTCGAAAGTTTTTATAGTTACAAACACGGGGTAGAATCTACGTGTCCCTCACTCCGGTCCGTAGACTTAATTTTTTTTTTTTAGAAGAGTCCAGTAAGATTCCCAACCGGTCCTAACTTTTTAGTGCCTCAAATCCTGGTTCTTCTATATACAGAGACTTTCTCCTGTGACCACTATGAAAGTACAATAACACCACCCGACTCAACAACCGCTTCTGATCTTAAAGGTACAGACGAAAATCTAAGTCTATGACCTACCACAGAGAGAGAGAGGTCAGTTTTCAGATGGATAGTTTCTTGAGAGAGGAAAGGAAAATACAGTGGATGACTTTACACTGGACCCGGTCTCAGCACCTCCAACTGGTCTGAGCCCTGTCACCCCGACCCTCCTCGAGCACCAGTGTTATCTTCTCCATCGACTTGTACCTACTGTGTCCATAGACCTGTTTATTAACCAAAGTATTGAGTAAAACACTATAACCCATTTAGTGATTTAGAAGGATCTGTGAAAAAAGGTGTTCTCATTTATTCTCCATTGTTGGGGTACGGATGAAGTGTCCGACAACCGTCGTAGTGTACTTTAACACAAGAACTTTCATAAAACAATTGAGATTTCAGAGTATGAAGTAGTTCCAACAATAAGGGTGAACACATTCCCTCAATAAAACTTCACAGAACACACAAGAAAGGTTCCTGGTTTGTGACCTTTTATTATAAAATTCTAGACATTTACTTTGTACTTGTCCATATATCAAGTATACAACGTAGTATAAAAGGAAGTAAACAATAGGAAATAGGACTACAATTTGGTATAGGGTTCAGATCGATGTCCTTTGTTAAATCATTTTTCCTTTCAAAGAGACAAATAAGACTATAAAGTTTCGTTCTTGTCTCTTTTGGATTTTATAATATAATAGTGTTTACGATGACTTATAAATGACGGGTACTGATAGATAATCCGTGACATGTTACGTCTGAATTAAACTTGAATTTCTATAATACTTGATTTTTATTATACTTTGTGTTTATTTATTATGTACAAACTTTTGATTTTACTTGATCACTTTCACAATCAGCGAGTCAACACAGACTAAGAAACACTGGGGTGACTTACATCGGATGGCCCGAAGGGACAGATACCTTAAGAGGTCTGTCCTTATAACCTTTCACAATGGTAAAGAAAGAGGTCCTTTAAGAAGGGTTGGGTCCCTATCTTGGACGACGACGACGACGATTCAACGAAGTCAACACAGGCTGAGACACGCTGGGGCATCTGCCGTCGGGTGGTCCGAGTGGCAGGGACCCTAAGAAGTCCGATCTTGTCACCTCCCCCAACGGTAAAGGAAGAGGTTACGTACTTTCACTTTTCACTTTCACTTCAACGAGTCAGCACGGACTGAGAATCGCTGGGGTACCTGACATCGGATGGTCCGAGGAGGCAGGTACCTAAAAGGTCCGTTCTCATGACCCCACCCCACGGTAACGGAAGAGGCCCTATCTTGGACCCAGAGGGTGTAACGTCCGTTTACTTACTCTCGACAGTGGATTTTGTCTGATGAATACTTCACCTTAAAAAGTCTCTAAAGAAACCACTTTTACAGATCTGATTGTATACACCTTACTTTACTTCCCCGTCGGTGGAAGTCAGAAACTAAATAGTATCATTACTACTGTTACTTATTTGATACCGAATATTTGATACTTACTTGATACAGTGATACCTAATATCACTGTTTTTATACCTGGTAAAATTAACTTTTTAAGAAACTGTTCCTTCGAGAAAACACCTAATTTGTTGTTGTTGTTATTAGTTTTGTTTGATTTTCAGGAGTTCTTATTGTACTTTACCTTGTCACACTGACATCGAAGTCTCCCCTTTTTAGATAGAAGTACTCCCAGAAGTTGACTTATACGAACAACTCCCATTAAGTTCCTTACCGACGTTTCATACCTTTCAAGTGTTGGAAAAAAAGAATAATCGAGGGACAAGTAGGGATAATGAACCTTGGAGAGAGAAAGACGGAAATCGATTATAAGAGAACAAACAATAGTGTGAATCTTCTACTAAACAATACGTACTGACTTTTCACAAGTATCTTTTGTGATGGAGGTGGTGCTCAATAAAATTCGATAATAATGTTATGTACTATAATAACCCAAATAACAGTAATACATTTATACAAGTATATAATTATGATTGTCATAATTATATTAACAACTAACCTTCTGGAAAGAGGGAAATTCCCTAAAGTCCATAATCGTCCGACCTTCACTCATCAGCAAATTCCTGTCAAACGAATATAACCACCCACACTCAAATACCTCGTCCTCTCATCTCCTCCCCTCGTCTCTTCTCGTTTTCTTATTGGGGATTAAAGAAGGACAGACTGGAGTTAAGGACCGTCCGACCTACGAAGGTGGGTGTGACATTTCAGGATTTCAGGAGTGGTATCCAAAGGTTCTCTTAGGTTTTAAGTACCAAAAGTTTTCACCTACACGTGGTCTCAGTGTTCCTCGTTATGGATTTGTCCAATGACTCGGGTTTAAGGTCTCAAAGACTGAATTACCCCGGACACGACTCTGTCTTTTAAACGCACAGATCGTTTTAGAGTTCACTGCGAACTTACTTTTGTGAAACTCTTGGTAACGAAATCTGTCTGGAAGACACTGGTTCGAAATAGATGACAAAATACCTACTCGATGGACCTTAGATCCTTCGATTTACTATGGGTTATGAGACTATTTTTAGATTCGAAGGGTAAGTGTCCGGTCACAAAAAAGGAGTGACTCAAGAGATGGTAGTATGTTATTCTTATACGCAAGATAAAAGAACGGAGTTCCGTGAGTTTACGTATTTAAAACCAAAGTTGAAAAAAGTATGACGTTGGTATCAGACGTTTTTACATGAGGGATATTTGGATACAATAGGTATGAAAACGAAATGTATTAGAAACAAAGACTGGGTGTTTCCAAAGTCACTTCGTATTATCTTAAACAGTCATTTAAAAGGGGGTTTAGATTTTGGAATGATTTACATGAAAAAGTCTCTCTGTATTGGTTATAAGTTTAGATTCAACTTAAAGTGTAGAAGCATATGTAAACAACGAGTACGTTATTGTTATGACGTTGTCCTCCTCCCTTTGTCTTTCTTTGGTTTCCGGGACCTACTGCGTGAATCACCCATCAAGAACTCTTTGGTTGTATCTGTTGTCATTAACTTTGTTGAGAGATCACCTTAAACTAACTATACAAAAATATATAGAGTAGTCAACTTAGTAATCGAAAGACTTTTATTAAAAGGTAATTGAACTATGTAAAAATAACTTCTGGAGGAGGACCGTCCGTGGTACTTTCGGTTCTTCCTTATGTCGCTACCTGTTTTATCTGTTACAGGTAGAGGTGTAGAGTTTAAGATCTTCCAAATCAGTCAGTAACCTTAATGTGTGTAAAATAGTTCAAGAAGATCAACTATGAGTAATCCAACCAACCTAAAGGTCAATCAAATTAGTTTGTCCTGACTTAAAAAGTCTACTCTCTCGTTTAATTAAACTTTGTGCATAGAAATAATCTTCTTTGACTTAAGAATATGTAAAGACTGTATTTTTTTCTCTGTCTCATGAAATAAGATCTTGAAACTAATAAATTCTCATCCGTTCTAATACATTCCCTATGCAAAGGAACCATGACCGTCTATTGACTGTTCTAGTTAGTTGGAATCAAATCTGACTCTTATTAAAAAGAATGTTGTACAAATCAATGATAAAAAATACAGTACTTGTAGGTAGTCAGACAGGAAAAGTATTTTTTCTATGTAAAGTGTTTTATTTGTTCTTACTTACGGGAATTTTGTTGCTCTTTTTTGAGAAGGGAATAGAGTAGTAAGTTCTACTCTAAAAAGGATTAATAGTTGGATAAGAAATAAAATATGAAACAAAATGGGTAAACCAGACTTTAATGTAAAAGAAACTTACGAAATAGGATTCACATAGGGATTTTCCTTCTTGTGTAAAAGTGAGGGGGAAGTATATTGGGTTTTATTATGACATATAAACCGGGAATTTAAGAAAGAGGGTAAGTGTAAACTTAGTAAATTTCTGATTGATGGTAATCTTCGACTCGAGAATTTTGTATCGTAGAATCTTAGTCTTATCTGATACCTCTCTAGGTCAGAGTTTAAGACGGATTGTGGTTGTGACGACGATCTTAAAGAGACCTTCTCCTAACAGTCAGACTTCCTCAAGGTACGATCTCTGGAATGGTATATTAAATCCCCGACAATGAAAATAATCCTCCAAGATAGAATGTGTAAAGGTTTCAGATGGAGAAAGATTAAAGGTAAATAAGATAAGACTTTGATATTTCTTCGGTTCAGGAAGAAATTATAAGTTCAGAAGTTTATAGAAGTTTTTTATAAACACTCGATAGAAGAGAATCTAAAGAGGTAAAATCGAAGTTTCTCGACACCAAGGAAGTTGTAGTTATGAAGAATACTAAAGATAATGAAACCAGTTAAAGAAAAGAGATCTATGTCAAGAGGAATAGTAATTAGGTGTACTAGGTATCATGAACCTTCACAATCAGCGAGTCAGCACAGACTCAGAAACCCTAGGTTACCTGACATCGGGAGGTCCGAGGAGGTAGGTACCTTAAGAGGTCCGTTCTTATGACCTCACCCATCAGTAAGGGAAGAGGTTCCCTAGAAGGGTTGGGTCCCTCACTTGAGGTCAGAGGACGTGACGTCCGTCTAAGAAATGGTAGACTCGATGGTCCCTTCGGGTTGATGTCACGAATCCGGTCCGTATTACAATGTCTCTTATCATGGAGAGTTCTGACATATTAAACGTTTACACTATGGTATACAATGACTAACTAAGTAAGCTATGGGAGGAAGGGGTGACTAGAGATTTAAGTATATAACTTTGGGATTGGGGTTCACACTACCAGACACTTCTACCCCCGAAACCCTCCATTGACCTAATCTACTCCAGTACCCCCACTCTGGGAGTATCATACTTTTCTCGGGTGTCTAGAACAAGAAAGAGGCGAAGACGGTGTCGTTCTCCCCCAGAAGACGTCTGTCCGAGAGTGGTCCTCGATTGGTACGACCGTGGTACTAGAGTCTGAAGATCGGAGGTCTTGACGTCCTTTTATTTAAAGACACCAAATTCGATGGGTCAGGTACAATACCGTCGGGTGCGTCTGATTCCGTCAATTTCCTTTTATTAAAACTTACGAACCACTTTAATGATACTAAATAAGTTGTCTAATAAACTTAAAATTTTTATGTGTTTATGAAAGTTTTAGAACGAGATACTAAAAGTGAAACTTCAAGATTCTGAAACTTTTATCCGTCAAAACCATATATCACAAAGGAAGGGAAAATAATGAACATATTATTTACACATAAATATGTATGTATATACATGTATGTGTAGAAATAACAAACAAAGAACGTATTGTTTATAAGTGGAAGAATACGGTTATAATCGTTTAGTTCCGTTTTTCTATTTGGTTGGAAACACCTCTTTACATGGAACAAGTCTTTTTCACCAGAATAAGAAAGAGGAGACCTCCTTTCTTAACCCTCAAAAACGTTGGTCCAATGATCATGAGTAGTCACACTAGTGGTTGTACGAGATAGAAACCTCGTCTACACATAAAGATCCTTGTTCACCCGAGACAGTAAACGTTCAATTAAATTGATGGTGAGATACACCTCGTTAGTTTTTTCTTTCGAGTCCAGACCATCGGAGATAAGATGTGTGGTGTTAGTGTCTGTGGTACGGGTATATGCATCATAAACTCAGATTATCATTGGCATGTCTCTTAATGGGTTAATAGATTAAGTCCTCGGTGTGGTAAATGGATTGTCCAGTCTCCGGACCTTGAACATGAGTTATGTCTGAGATCTCCCTAGTACGGGGTCTAAGGATACTTAACCGTAGGGAATAGGAACGGTAGTTGGGTCTCCGTGAAGGACACTAAGACTAGTTGAAAGTAGACTCGACTCTGATACTAGGACTCAGAAATTTTTTCCCGATTTAAGACAAGTACTAACGGATAAGGAGATCTACACAGTAGGTAATATCCAGGTAATGTTCCGATTCCTAGTGAAAACAATAAACCCCTTTCAAAGTTAATGAAGATTTCTATTAGATGAGACATGTTTCTATAATGAAGTTTCTATACTCCGGATGTGTGTGGGAGGGAATTATTCCATCTCGACGTTCAAATGTCCTAATGGTATCGAAGGAGGATCTTCAAAGATGTGGTAAACCTCCATTTACACGGGTGTTGTTTGAGCGGAGGAGAAGACCGAGGAAGATGAGGTACACATTGTTCTAACAGAGATTCTACTCCGTCTAGTATTTTACCCTATAAAGGAGGAGGGGAGGGGGTTTGTCACACTGGTCGGAGTAGTCTAAGAACCAGACCCCATCTGACCTTAAAACCCTCTCCTTTTTTCCTGATAGATTACTAATCTTCAACCTACTTATTGTATTTTATATAAAATAGCCTTTATAAAGTTGTAAGTCTTAAAGAAAGGATTATAGGGAAAGACTTCTTTGTCTGCACTTATGTCCAAGTAGTGTATTTCCTCTAGTCCCTTTTTATTCGTCGATTTCTTGACACTGACATAACAAGAGAAAAAAGTGAAGACACGAGAAGTCTGGACGGTCTACCTCGACAGGTCCTGTATAAATCGTAGTTTTATACTTAATTCATAGACTCAGTAGAAAGAACCTCAGTAGTCACTCTTACAACTGTGGTTTGGACACACAAAATTGAAGGATTGATAATCAAACCAGAACAAGATATTCTGTTCGAACTAGTTTAAAGAAATCATAGGTCGAATATTTTACGAACGATTTGAGATACCGAAAGTGTGAAATGATTTACAAGAGGGACTTTATTTGTTATAATTATTTATCTAGATTTCCGGTGGTAAAACGTTATAAGTCTTTCCTTTAAAACCCGACAAATCTGTAAAAGTGTAGTACATGAGTCTCCTCTTCCGATTTTCCTTCTATGGTAGTGGAGTCAAAGACTTTAATGAGAGTAACATCTCTGTAAAACCATTTGTTCAGCTCCGTCGAGTGTGGCGGTAGTCGGTCTGAACGGGTGTGCAGGAGTGTTGTTCGATCCAAACACAAGAGATGTCCAAGTCATTACGCTTACGCTCCTCGTCTGTGACTTGTCTCGTGACTAAGGTTCCAGAGACCACTCGTCATACCCATGGAAGATATTGTACGTTCCGACTTTAGAGACAATCTCATTCAATTGACGTGACATTAATCTAGGGTCCTCAAAATCATCGGTACCCTTCCCTCCCCTCAACTCTCGTAGTGGACCCGCGGGCTCGTTGTTCAGAACGTTTGTGGCGTGTGATGCCCTAGACCTCTGTCTTTTCGAAAAGAGGTCCCGAGTCACCGGGGACGCACGACGGTGGGACCAGTCCTGATAGTCACGACCACGAAGAGATTGGGTATATGAACGGTCACGTAGTTCCTTCCAAAGACAACGAGACTTATACTTTACAAACCTTAATCCGACCGAACTGAACTCGCTCGACTTTCTAGTGACCAAGACAAAAGGATGAAAGATATAGAAAGGTCCCCTATCTTTATGAAAACCCATGAGGTTCGATACAAATAGACAGAATAGAAAACACACTACGTTCTTTATATCAATCTACTTGATTTTAACAGGTGTCGTTCAAATCAAAACTACGTCGTAGAAACGGTTTCACCTCAGATACAGGTTTTTTAGTAAGGGAAAACTCTACGCGTTGCATTAGAAATGATTAGAAAGACAAGGAAGGTGTAGGTAGAAGTAAAGAGGTGGTTAGATCTTTTTTACCATCTTATGAGACATAGGGGTCTCATCACTGTAAAGACCTTGTCAGACTTCTAAAGACATCAAAAGAGCAGAGGTTGACGTCTTGTAATGTCGGACCCCCGAAACCCCCGAAGGTTATCAAGCCGAGTCGAGTTGGTCCTCCCGTCTACCGTGGCGTCTTTTCAACACCGACTTATCCCCTTTGGTTTGATAAACCTCCCAAAACAATTAAAGGGTCACCCAAAGGGAAACTTAAACACTGTTTATGTCATTGTGTTGTGAGAAAGGAAAGTTTTTGTCAGCACCTCTCTCCTTACGTTTATTAGGTTGCATTTTAGACCACGAATTTGTCCCACTCGGACCATCGTTTTCCCGTTCACTTTCTCCCACCAGTATAGGTCAAACGTTTGCCTTCTGAAAGTAAAGTAAGGTACTGAAGATTTCCCTACTGTCACCAAGATCTTTCAAGAGGTTTCGAGGAGGATAGGAGGGAAGGTACATTGACAACTTAAAAACAAAGAAAGACAAGAGAAAAGAATCCTAATTAAAACCCACCTCGACCCGTTCACCCTAGTCTCGACACCTCATGGTCATAATCACGAAACTCAAGAGGGGTCCACGGGTGAGACATATGTAGTGGGTATACTAGAGTCGCTTAGGAGCGTCGTTGACAAAGGTATTAATGTCCACTTCTTCGGTCGTACAATGTTCGTTCCTTGAAAAGAATAGTTTTAGGTTAACTGAGGTCTCGAGTCCAAACATTGATTACGTTATCTTTAGAAACGAGAAAAGTAAAAAGAATGTAATTTGGGGTCAGATTTAGAATGAAAGATATACTTTTAAGTTATATATAAAAAACTGGACCTTATTGGGACCTAACCTAAAAAGTATGTTTTCGGTGATGTACGGTACACTGTGTGGTGACCAGTCAGTAGGTTACCCGGAGAAATTGACGTTTAGTTGTATTCGTAAACAGTTGGTTAAAGACAACTGTTTATTAATCCCCTTTAATTGACAAATTTGAATTTTACAGATCTAGAGAGTCTAACCTACTTCTATAAAACTTTCTCTTAGCTTTGTACCAGACCCGTCAAGATTCAATCGTCATCCGTCCTCGACAGTAAAGACTTACACACGCTCGCAGAGTTACTGTAATTGGAAAAAATTTTTTTGGACCCTCTGACGTCAGATGAAGGTCCAGAGGACTACTTATTGGAACTACAGAATCCGTCCCTGCGGTTATACGCAGTGAGGAATGGAGTTCGACTGACAAAATAGTTGTTGTGACCGACGACTTTTTAAAAGGACGTTAACAAAATAAGAATAAGTTTCGTACGGAGAAAGGGGGTAAGGTCGACCAGATTATCCACCTATTTTCTTAACGGTTTTTGTGTGACGTCCTCGTAGACCAAGACTTCTTTTTGTGTGGTTCGAATAAAAGGAGCTAAGACAAGGAAGTCTTAAACAAGACATAACTCCTTCAGACAAAACGTTCTCCAATGATTGTTACCCTCATTTACGAGGACCGAACCGCACGTTCGTGTGTGCATACCCTTTACTTCTTTGAGTTCGTTTATGATTCAGAACGACCGTCGTTGATTATAGAAGGTTCTAAAAGTCCAGGGGACCCCACGTTCTCCGTTGTTTGAGGACCTCGTAAATGTTACCTAAAATGTTACTTCTAGTTATGGAAAAATAGAAATTCTTAGTTACTTTAGAATGTCTCAGACGTCTCCTAGAGAACGAACCCTTCCGAATCTCTTTACGGATATCCTATAAACTTTGATAAAAGTAATTTTACAAGGTTATACTCTATCCTTTTCTCTCGTCAAGAATAAATCTTTTCAAATTAAAAGTAATTTTACCGGGTTATTCTCTGTCCTTTTTCTTTTGTCAAGAATAAATCTTTACAAATTACGGTATTGGTTTCATGAATTTAACCGAATTAAAAAAAATTCTCCCAAATTCCGTTTAAGTTAATAAATCCTGTGAAGGATTTGGAAAGTAGTTGACTCTTAAGTCCACACTTCGGAACGGGGAAGAAAGAGAAGGTGACCTACTCACAAATATATTACACCCAATCAAAAGGAGTTCTTTTACGAATTAATTATAATACGTATTTTTTTACATTAAGACTTGTGTCCCCTGTCTAAGACGTGTTTAATGGACCTATTAAAATCGACCCTGTATCGGTTGAGAGAAACTTATGGTAGGTACCAAGACTTCGGTCAAGTCTTGGTGTGTCCATGACGACTCCGTCGGTCTTATGTACCGAAGAGATCTGAGGTTGACTTGAAAAGATCTGAACACGTGAAGATGGACCTTATAAAACTCTGTTACACATCGGAATACGTATAGAACAGAAGTCTAAAAAGAAATAGATGAACAGTGTCACTGACTTTACCGAGGTAACCTGTAAGTCAGGAACCCGTATATCGTATAAAAGAGTTTCCTTTTTTGTTTATAGGTTTATAAAGATTGTATAAAACTATATTAGTTACAAGTGGTTAATCCAAGGGTAATTAGTACATCTAAACGAGAGTAAAGAAAAGAGGTACTTCTGGTCTACTCTTGTTTGTGAATTCCTAGTTCAAAACTACTCCAATTAACAATCTCCTAACACTCTTTTTATATAATATCTCTTGTATACCTAAAAGAGTCTCTCCTGTTCGTGTTCGTGTGGACTTATTTGAGGTGAGATACTGTTCCCCTCTACTCTGGGTTCCCCCGTCTTCCACCGGCACTTCCTTAGACAACGTGAAACGCCCCCCACCCCCTTCTACCTCAGTAACATAACCCTTATCCAGGTTTGGCTGGAGATATGAACGATATGCACTTAGTATCGTCGTCATAATGGATCTCCGAAAAATTTTTACGTCTCAGAGGACGGAATACGTTCTGAATTAGTCTTAAATGTGAATTTGTTCTATTGGTATACTAAACATACGTGTAGCATCGAACTCTTTGTGACCAGACATTCTGACTTAAGGTGACTCAATACCACAGTACGTGTTTGACGGAGGATCCCCAAAGACTAACCTGTTCTCCACATCCGGCTTAGGTTCAACTCTGTTAGTCTAAGAGTGAGACATATATAATTCTGTTTTATTTAACTCTTTGTTCCATTCTCGTTCCTCTCCGGAGGGACACCTGAAGTCTCAGTCTCTTTCGGTCACGTCTTTTTTTTTTTTTTTTTCTTTCTCTATAAGTCTCCTCTGTATTCAAGAGATTAAAGATGAAGGTCAAGGAAGGGTTCAGACCGGTTTTCTAAATGATTTGGACTCAAGGTGTTTCGGAGGGGACGGTGGTGGAATGTTTTGGGGAGGAGTGAAATACCAATTCGATCGAACCGTAATGTAAACTATGAACCCTTGTTTTCAGGATTAATTATTTCGACCGTACTCAAAAAAAACAACAAGTCAACGAGCCAGTACAGCCTGAGAAACGTTGGGGTACCCGATATCGCATGGTCCGAAGGGAAGGAAGTGGTAGAGGTCCTCGAACGAGTTTGAGTACAGGTGACCCAACCACTACGGTAGGTTGGGAGAGTAAGAGACAGTAGGGGAAGAGGACGGAAGTTAGAAAGGGTCGTAGTCCCAGAAAAGGTTTCTCCACCAGTTTCATAACCTAGAGGTCGAAGTCGTAATCAAGAAGGTTACTTATAAGTCCTAAATAAAGGAAATCCTAACTGACCAAAGTAGTGGAACGTCAGGTTCCCTGAGGGTTCTCAGAAAAGGTTGTGGTGTCAAGTTTTAGTAGTTAGGAAGTAGAGAGTCGGAAGAAATACCAGGTTGAGAGTGGAAGTATGTACTGACGACCTTTTGGTATCGAAACTGATCTATCTGGAAACAACCGTCTCATTGTAGAGATGAAAAATTAGCCGACAGATCCCGAAGGGATCATTGAAACGACCATTTCTTAGACGGATGTTACACGAACCCAAACTAGGGACCCAACCCTTCTAGGTGACCTCTTCCCTTTCCGATGGGTGAGGTCATAAGACTGGACCTCTTAAGGTATCTGACATATCAGGTGCCCCAGCGTTTCTCAGTCTGTGCTAACTCACTGAAAGTGGAAGCTCAACAGTATCGAAAAGAAGGTTCCTCGTTCACAGAAAATTAAAGTACCGGCGTCAGTGGTAGACGTCACTAAAATCTCGGGTTCTTTTATTTCAAACAGTGACAAAGGTAACAAAGGGGTAGATAAACGGTACTTGACTACCCTGTCCTACGGTACTAGAAACAAAAAACTTACGACTCAAAATTCGGTCGAAAAAGTGAGAGGAGAAAGTGGAAGTAGTTCTCCGAGTAATCAAGGAGAAGTGGAAGACGGTATTCCCACCACAGTAGACGTATAGATTCCAATGACTATAATGAGGGTCGTTAGAACTAAGGTCGAACACGAAGTAGGTCGGACCGTAAAGTGTACTACATGAGACGTATTTTCAATTTATTCGTCCCACTGTTATATTCCGGAACTACATGGGGAAAGGGTTAAAACTTGGTCAACTAACGAGGTACAGACCAAGATCGACAACAAAGGACTGGACGTATGTCCAAAGAGTCTTCCGTCCAGTCCACCAGACTATAAGGGTAGAGAAAGTCTTAAAAGGTGTCAAATAGTACTGGGTGTGTCAGTTTCGGAAACCGTATCAGTTATTTCGTCTTCATCTACAAAAAGACCTTGAGAGAACGAAAAAAGCCACTAGGTCGTCTACAAACGTTAAACTAGAGACCAAGGAGACGGAAAAGCTTTTGGTAGAACTTGTAGACCTTCAAGTACCAAGTGTAGAACAACTTCGGACCGAACCTCCTTAAAACTCGTAATGAAAGGATCGTACACTTTACTCACGTCAACACACCATCAAACTCGTAAGAAACCGTAACGGAAAGAAACCCTAACCTTACTTTACTGGAAAAGGTCAGGACACCGGTGACGACTCAAAGGGTTTAAACGACCGTACAACTCACGTCGTGAAAGTGTCGTAGTAGAAAATTCTAAACTTTATCGAGTCGACGTTCAGACAGTGAAGGTGACCAAACAAGTATCGCTACGAAGGATTCCGGGTGAACTGAAACTGAGGTTCTACAGACCGAGATCCAATCACTAGTGTAGTAACACCAATAGACCCAGTAATTCAAGAAAAAACATATCCTCAGATTACGATCCCTTTAAGTGGTTACAGGTAATACGTTATGGATATTCATTCCTTAAGATCTATTACTTACCCATCTTTCATGCACTAAAGTCCTGGATTATGTCGGACCCAATTGGTAGTTCTTCGGGTTTAGTTCCCTGATAATTACGACGACAGAGGTTTCAAAGATGACATAATGGACCTATAGTATCTTACAAACTCTTAGCCTTCCTTAAAACAACGGTTTCGTTTCGGTTTGGTTTTGTTTAATCCCCTTTTATCGGGTTCTTTGTTTGAGATCCACTCCTTTAGTGTGTCCTAGAGACTTTGTAAAGAACTGTAAACGACGACAAAATTTCTTTGCACTTTTTTGGAAGGAGTAAAGTGATTAATACAAAGACCTAAAAAAAAAAAAAACGTCAAGGTCTCTTTACACATTGTTTATTTAAGGTCTATGGAATCTTTTCTTTCTTAGGACGTGGAAGGACCTCGAGACAACATGGACGAAAGAGAAACAGTACGATTGTCCACAGAATAGTGACTTCTCAGAGGGGACATTCACCCACACCTTGTCTCGAGGATCTTCGTCGGTAGACCCTTTGTCACTTTAACCGGGGATTCCTGGTAATACTCTCGACTCATGGACGTCACTGCTGGTCTCCTGAGAGTTTCGAGGGAGACGAGAGAAAAGAGGGGGTTCACCAGGTCCTTTCGTTTTCAACTTGACACCTCTTGTAATCGATTCCTTATCTCAGTTTCAAGTCTTTATTAATCAAAATTCAAATTAGTAAGAACTATTTTTAACAAGATTCCCTATTGTATCAAGGGACGAAAGATACTGATACGGTTTGAGTGGTATTTGATGACTACCAGGGACTGTCTACTACCAAACCGATTGGTAAAAAACTGAAATACCACCACATTTTCGTAATACATAAATCAGTTTAAACCTTAAAGGTAGAAAAGGACCCGATCGTCATACACAATTCTAGAAGAGAGTACTACGACCCGTCACCGTCGCTCGACTTCGAGGATCCGTCGGTACCCTAGGTCTCCCCTTTGTTGCCCAAGTGGATGGTGGTAATCCATGGGTCTGTTGGTAAGACAAAAGTGAACGTCCTGTCACAAGTTATTTAATGTACTCTATAAATCGTAAAATAATATTTTATCCTACATAATCTATTAACAATAGGTTGTCGTCCGATTGGATTCACAATACTCGTACAAAGTCCATCCGACTCGATTTCGACAAGTACTCTTTTTTGAGGTCTTTCTTACTTCCCTACCTCGGTTTCGTTTTTGTTATGGGTCGACACCTACACTGACCACTATCTTCGTTCCAGGAAACGACATTTCTCGTTATAACGTATCCTTGAACCTTACAATCCACGTACTTAGATCCATTTAACCTTCACCAGTTTGTCCTCTACCGTTCTCACTTGCAGCTGTAAGATCCTTAGTCGTTTGATTTTACCTGACCTTACCCACTTAAATTGAGTCTACTGGTAATATAGATGATGACGCCCGTCCTTAGGGAATCTTCTTTACCTCACCAGTTGTTTTCTCAGATTTTACGTCATGAACCTACGTTAGAGCTTTTGCTGTCTTACTAGAGACAAGCAAAGGTTTCGTTTGGTAAGTTATAGTGTCATTAGGTTCAGATACGGGGTTGGTCATTGCGACTTCTTCGACTTCAACTTGCCAAGATACTTTTTGATGTTCTGGAAAATCTTGATTGTGGGGGTTTTCTACAGGAAAAGTAATATCCCCTGACCTTACGTTTTCATGCTTCAGTTCTTTGTGGACCCCATTGTCTGTTTAAACCGGAACCCTATGTCTTACTTCGTCCCGTTTCCTATTATCTTAAAACGGTTCTCTTGTGTGACCAGTATCGTTTGTGGCAGAAGGTTGTTGTGTTCTCTTCTGAGATGTGTACCTGTAGTGGTCTACCAGTTGTGTTTTTAGTCCAACTAATGTTAGAAACGTCGGTTTCTACCTCTTCGAGATATGTCAGTCGTTTTTGTTCTGGTCCTCGACTGACACCGAGTCTAGTACTTGAGGAATAACGGTTTAAATCAACATTTAACTTCTTTCATCCCTTTTGGTGATCTGGTAAGTCCATACTGGATTTAGTTTAAGGAATACTAATATGTCACCTTCACTCTTTATCTAAATTCCCTGATCTAGACTATCTATCTCACGGACTACTTGATACCTACCTCCAAGCACTGTAACATGTCCTCTGTTCTCTAGTTCTGGTAGGGGTACCTTTTCTTTACGTTTTTTCGTTTTACCGACAGACCCCTCCGGAATTTTTATCGACACTTTTCTTCTCTTCACTTTTCGTTTCCTCTTTTCCTTTCTATTTTTGTAGACTTACGTCTCAAGGTTTCTTATCGTTCCTCTCTTTTCTTTCGGAAGGAGTCGTTAGTTACGTTTCTTTGTCTCCTTTTTTTGTCTTACCCTTTCTGATCTCTAGAGAAGTTCTTTTAATCTCTATGGTTCCCTTGTAAAGTACGTTTCTACCCGAGCTATTTCCTGT